>NDXB01017330.1:0-42500 GCA_002631895.1 Agapornis roseicollis | reverse complement strand
AATTTCCCTTTATTGGGTGTTCCCTATGTGTCCAGCTGAGACACATAGGGAACCAAGCAAAAAAATTCTCCCTCCCAGTCCCAAGACATCTCATATTTTGAATATTCACCATACAATGATGCTTTCAGTCCTCCTAACTGGTTATATACAAGAATATGTTGGTAGCATAAAGCTTCTTCCCTCACTAATCTGAATAACTTCAGCTTAGCTCTGAGAAGAAATCCCAGCTTTGGGACATTTTTAGTACATCTAACCTTTTGATATTCATTTATGAGTTTTTTCAACATTTATGAGTTTCTTCAACATTTTTTCAAGCTTTTGGCAGAATTAATATGTGACCTCAAATACTCTTCTAAAAACTGGAAGTTTAGGCTCCGAGGTAAAGCATAGCACATATTAAGACTTAAACATTACAAAGACATACACTTTCAAACAAAGCTGTTTGATACTGTTTGCTCCTTCACTTACCTGCCAAGACCTTAGTTCAGGCCCTTGGTCCTGCTTCCCCTGTTACAGCGTAGGAATGCAGCTCCTGTGCTGCTAAGGTGTTAGGCTGTCATCAACTGCTGCAGGAGAAACAACACATCCTGAACTCTGGGGTTGGCAGGTAAAAAAGCCTTTCATCTCCTCTGATTTGTTGCTCATCACTCTATAGAGGGAGCACCCAGGAAAGCCAATGGGAGTTCCATATACAGGAAGAGAAAAAAAAAAGGGACCATCTGCTTCCTGTCTTGTAATTTTTAAGTCCACACATGAAACTGCTTAGGGTCACCTTGCATCTGTCCAGAACACAAAGGTGGGATGAGGGAGTAGCAGGGAAGGCACAAAGCTTCTCTCTCTCCCTCCCTTCTTTGCAGTCCATAGGTAGAACTGCATTTGTCTTGTCTGCTGGGTGCAAAGAACCAAGTATCCTTTGATTTCATGGCAGAGTAACACCATGGAAGGAAAAAACAACCTATGTAAGTTGGGAATATAATAGGGTGTTCACCCAAGTCAGTCCAAAAGGAAACAAAGTTGCCTGCTTTCTTTCCTCCATCACATGAGCCTCAGCTAAGCTTTACTGAGATAATTTACTTAGCAGACATCTAAGATTTGAATGCACAGTCTTACTGGAAGTAAAAAGTGACTCATCTGAAAATATATGGGACTCATTTAATCTATATGGGTAATTTAATTTGATGTCTAAGATCAAATACTCTTTGTTTTGCTCATGCAAAATCTCTGCTAAACTTAGGAAAACCAACATCAGCTGATGAAGGTGTAACAGAAATAGTGAGTAAGAAAGAGAAATACGAAAATAGACAAGAAAGCCCTGTTGTCTTCAATGCACTTTTTTATTAAAGGAGTAATGGATAGGCCCTATGCATTTTGATTTTCTGTAAGATTACACCTCAGTTAAAAGTTCAAATTGTGGGCCTAGAGTGTGGTGTGAGGTTTTCGAGTATCTATACCAGAGTGACAATATGAGCTACACATTTGGCCATAATTCCTTTGCTTCACCATTCATAGCTGGAGTTCAGTGGTTGAAGTTAGTCAGAGTCACAAAACTGGGGTGACTCTAAAGAAAGAAGTGTTACACTTGGTTGGAACGATTTCTCAAGTTTGAATATTGCATTTAAAACTGTGCTAAGTTTATAATACATCTTGGCCTAAATTCTGTATTACATTTTCAGTGATAAACACTAGCACTACGTTTCAACTTTTATTTATCTACACCTGTCAAGCCTGAAGTTCTATTGGATACATTACTTTTGATATGTTTTTTCCTGTGAAAGAAACCATCATTTTTACATAGAAGTACATTGAATTTAGAGATGTTCTGTTTTCACTCAAGGAACTGGTTCATGTTCACTTAGAAAAAAAATTAAATATTTACACATTGGTGACTGCAAAGCTAATTTGAAAGCAGTCTTTAAATAACTTTGATCACAATAACAGATTGCTACCTTTCACCTCAAAATGACAATACTGTGTTGCTATTTGCTATGTTGCTGTCTCCAGTTGAAAACACCCTATCTGTTCACATTTCTCTGTGGAATTTAAGCAGTCCTCAGCAGCAAAGGCACTTTGCATACCTGGAGTTGGTGTCCTTGATATATTATTCCATCATGAAAACTAGCTGATTATGGCAGAATAATTATGCTGCATAGTATAAAATTAAACAGAGTAAAAGTAACAGGATAAAACAGATTTTAAGAAGAATAAATTGCTGATACAACTTATAAAAAAGTAGTCAACTTAAAGTATGATATTCTAGAGAGGTATCTGATGTAAATTGACATATAGGGTGCCATTTACTAGTTGGAGTATATCAGCAGGTATCTTTAAAATCTAGAGTTGGAAATTACCCATGATAAAAGTATAATAAAGCTAAATATGCCTTAAAAAGAGAGAGTTTGGGGTGTCTAAAGGCAAAGTTTAAGTGGAAAGTACAAGCATTGGTTTGGTTTCTCTTCTTATGGAAGGTTTGTTCTGCCCACTTTTATGCTGGTTCTATTGTTCTAAAGAGTGTAGTAAAAAGTACTCCAGTAAATCCAAGTGGCCTGAGCTCAATGTATCTTTGAAATATATTTTGGGTTTGACTTCTACAAAAACAATAATTTCTATAACTATTACAACAGTATTATTACGAGTAATATCTGTTTGCAGTAAGTGCATTTCCATTTTGCAACTTCACAGACTTTATAAGTAAAAATTTTAATGATCAGGGACTACAAGAAGAGTACAAATTTAATAAATTACTCTGTATAAGGTTAAACTGTCCAAGTTCAGAAAACAAATCTTTATTTATTTAGCTATAATTATTTATTTAGCTGTTATATATAGCTATAATATATAGCCAACTATCATTTGGCTGTTAATATTTATGTTCAGCAATTAAATAATTGTTCTGTTGAGTAATTACTTAGATAAATCAGTACTGCAGGGCACTGATGCATGGTAAGGTAAAAAAAGCCAAGATAATTGGATAAAATCATCATGAGAGTTGGACTTATTTAAGAGCAAAAATCTCACTGGCTCTTCCTCCAGATGTTTTTAACCAGTGGTTTTAGCTTGTTTTTAAAGTTGCTTAGCATCCCTACCGCTGCACGCACTTTCTACTGCCATTAAGAAACTGAAAATTGTTTTGAGATTGAACCTGATCTTTTATTCTCTGCATATCCAGTAAACAAATAGTCTTTAATTGCTTCCCAAAGGTCATTCAATAGCCTAAATCTGGTCACTCTGACCAATTGCTGTTATCACTGTGGCCATTGTGACAGTTACTAAGATTAATATTCTGCCCATGCATGACTAACACCAGTTACTATTCACTCAGATATTTTCTCAGTTATGCACATCATAGAAAAAAAAAACCAGAAAGCCAACCGTATCCTGGGCTGCAGCAAAAGGAGCGTGACCAGCAGGTCAAGGGAGGTGATCCTGCCCTTCTACTCTGCTCTCATGAGACCTCACCTGGAGTATTGTGTACACTTCTGGTGTCCTCAACATAAAAAAGACATGGAACTGTTGGAACAAGTCCAGAGGAGGGCCACGAGGATGATCAGGGCAATGGAGCATCTCCTGTATGGAGACAGGCTGAGAAAGTTGGGACTGTTTAGCCTGGAGAAGAGAAGGCTGCATGGAGACCTCATTGCAGCCTTCCAGCATCTGAAGGGGGTCTGTAGGGATGCTGGGGAGGGACTCTTCATTGGGGACTGTAGTGACAGGACAAGGGGTAATAGGTTCAAACTTAAAGAGGAGAGATTTAGACTGGATCTAAGGAAGAAATTCTTTCCTGTTAGGGTGGTGAGGCACTGGAATGGGTTGCCCAAGGAAGTTGTGAGTGCTCCATTCCTGGCAGTGTTCAAGGCCAGGTTGGATGAAGCCTTGGGTGACATGGTTTAGTGTGGGTGTCTCTGCTTATGGCAGGGGAGGATCTTAAGGTCCTTTCCAACCCTAAGTATTCTGTGATTCTATGATTCAATATATAGTATGCCTTCACGTTAATTTGCAATTATGTCTGGCACTCGAGACAATAAGATAATTGAAACCTATTGCCTTACTGGTGTCTTTTGTGCTGCCATGAAGATAAGAAGTCAAATGGACACTCTGAACTAGTTCACTGTTCTATCCTTTGAAAGAATGTATCTCATTGGCACCACTCTTCACCCTATCCTACCCCTAAGAATTTTTATCATCAGATCAAGAGACAAAATATTTTTAAGTCAGAGGTCTAAAAGCCAAGAGGGATTTTTTTTTTCATGCTTGAGTCTAGCAAGTGAGCTACAGGCAGGACTTCCATAATTTAAGTTAATAGTGATTTAGTAGATGCAGATTAGGTGTATGCTTAAAAAACATCCCCTCTCCAAAAAAAACCCCAAACAAAGCAAAGCAAAGCAAAACCAAAGCAAAGCAAAAAAAAAAAAAAAAAAAAAAAACAAAGCAAAAAAAAAAAAAAACAAAGCAAAAAAAAAAAAAAACAAAGCAAAAAAAAAAAAAAACAAAGCAAAAAAAAAAAAAAAAAACACAAGAGATCAAGATTTAACTGTGATTTTAAAATTCCATTGGTAGATGATGTAAAATGGCCATTCACCTAAACTGTTGACAAACACAGGTTGAATTTACCGAATATATTCTGATAGGAACTATTTTTTCAGGGTTGTCTGGAGGACAAAAAGCCCTCCTTTGAAAGAACAGGTCAGTACACTCATTCAAGATCTGAAACACCCTTCCTGCGGGGCTATGGTGGGGTAGATGTCTTTCACACTGTTCTGCTGAAGCTATTCCACTTTGATGAAAGTAACAGAATACTCATTACACAAGATAGAAAGAGGAAACTCCTAACTTCATGGCAAATAATCACTTAATGAATATTTTTAAATATTTTATATAGAGTACAGTGTTTTATATACCAACGAGGGGAGAGCCTGAAAACAAGAACATATGAGTAGTGCATTTTCCCAAAGTGATGGGAAGGTGGTTTCCAAAACTCTGAAAGATGGGCACCAACCCTGGATCTTTCATTGTTGTGGATAAATACCTTCAGTCTTCAATACAAAGCGGTTGTGCCCCTGTCTGTCTCCAACCTCTTTGATTCTTGTATTTTTACCATAACGGTCTGGCTTAAAACATGCTGTATGAACAGAAACATATTTTTCATACTTTTAATTCAGTTGAAGAAAAAGTGCTTGTCAGTTTCTTTTTAATTTTTTATTGTAGTTCAATGCGACCAGACTGTCTTTAATACTGTGGTTCAGCAGTCAGTCACTGAAAAATCAATTGTTGGCACAGCTCTGTTTACCAGTTCGTTCCTACATGCTGAAGCAGGCCCCGGCAGGAGTCAGATACGGATCTTGTTCCTGTGTGCTGTATGATAATACAACAGACAGCAATATGGGCACTCTTCAATATCTTTTATGAAACAAAGATAAAATTATTTCTGACACCTTGTTTTTCTGACAGCTGGAGTATTTAAACTTTACATGAGTCAAAACTGATCGGGGTGTGTTTCTTCATCAGCAGAGAAGCATGATGATATTTTTTTATACTGTACAAAGCAATAATAATGAAAAAAACCTGTAATATTATAAAGATCCTTTCAGAAAGAAAAATACAGCTATGTTAATCTCAAAATCACTTAGTGTCTAGTCACTAATACTATCTTGTATCTCTCCAATCACACAAAAATAAGCTCCCATGAGAATGAAATGTTACATGAACAGTATTATCCAAGGATAATTTTCTAACTTTTTTTTTAAGCTGAGTAAAGGGTAACAAACCTGCTTCTACCAAATTTAGGAAAAGAATTCACTTCTTTTTACAATACGTGAATAATGTCTAGAATGATTATTCTGAGAAAATCTAGAGCTAGAATCATGTTTTTTATGAAGAAGGGATGCCTTGCACTGGATATTTGCATAGGCTCAAATAAACTTGCATTATATCCTTCAGGCCACTGGCTGTATTACAGACAAAGGTGATGCATTGGCCATCAAAACCGTGTGTTGTGGTCTCTTGCCTCTGGCCTCTGAGAATGTATCTTCTTGTAAGAATAGTAAGACAGAATAAAGTACTTAGACTGCTGTAATAATATGAGTATATGCAAAGTGTGGAAGTAGAGAGCCAATTTCAGCCAAATTAGTGGCACTAAATGAATTCTAGAGTGTGGCTTGTGTGGACCTCCAGAGTTCTGCAAGGCCAACCTAAGTGATGTGCAGTTCATCCACAGACACATTTGAAACAGTAAACATTGCAGATTTGGTATTTCTTTATGTCTGCATTCGTTGTCTGTGAGAAACTCAGGAAGGGAACAGTGGTCAAGAGACTTCGGAGTCATTTACTTAAATTGATCAGAATCAGGTCTTAACTTAGTCAGCAGAATATGGTAAATTTTGCTCCAAAGAAGAAATAGATCAAAAAAAAAAAATGTGAAGGATTTTTTTTTTCTTTTAATTAGTGTCCGTCCTAGTTCTTTATAAGATTTATGGATCTTCACTGAATATGCTGGAGGGGAGGAATGCCATCCAGAGGGACCTTGACACGCTTATGAGGTGGGCTGATGCCAACCTCATGAAGTTTAACCACGCCAAGTGCAAGGTCCTACACCTGGGTCGGAGCAATCCCAGGCACAGCTGCAGGTTGGGCAAAGAGAAGATTGAGAGCAGCCCTGCAGAGAAGGACTTGGGGGTGATGGTCGATGAGAACATGAACATGAGCTGTCTGCAGTGTGCGCTTGCAGCCCAGAAAGCCAACTGTACCCTGGGCTGCATCAAGAGAAGTGTGACCAGCAAGATGAAGGAGGTGATCCTGCCCCTCTACTCTGCTCTCGTGACACCTCACCTGGAGTATTGTGTGCAGTTCCGGTGTCCTCAACATAAAAAGGGCATGGAACTGTTGGAACAAGTCCAGAGGAGGGCCACGAGGATGATCAGGGGACTGGAGCATCTCCTGTATGAAGACAGGCTGAGAAAGTTGGGACTGTTCAGCCTGGAGAAGAGAAGGCTGCATGGAGACCTCATTGCAGCCTTCCAGTATCGGAAGGGGGCCTATAGGGATACTGGGGAGAGGCTCTTCATTAAGGACTGTAGTGACAGGACAAGGGGTAACAGGTTCAAACTTTAACAGGAGAGGTTTAGATTGGATCTAAGGAAGAAATTCTTTCCTGTTAGGGTGGTGAGGCACTGGAATGGGTTGGCCAGGGAGGTTGTGAGTGCTCCATCCCTGGCAGTGTTCAAGGCCAGGTTGGATGAAGCCTTGGGTGACATGGTTTAGTGTGAGGTGTCCCTGCTTATGGCAGGGGGGTTGGGACTAGATGATCTTAAGGTCCTTTCCAACCGTAACTATTCTTGATTCTATGATTCTATGAATTCAGTACAGAAATACAGGATGTAAAATTTTATACTGAAAATGAGTTTTAGTGAAAAATATCTACAACCTCCTCTATGGAAGAAATTAATTGCCTTGTGCTTAAAACTAAACGATGGAGTTTTTGTTTAGTGGGCTGACACAGGAAAGCAGTGTGTTGGGGAAAAGCCAAAAATTACCATAAGGCTGTAATCAGCCTAGTTGGCAGTATCCACTGAAACTATAAACTCCTTTCAAAAAGTCCAGGTACCTGTAGTGCTAAGTTTGTTGAGTGCCAGAGTTACATTTGCCTTAGGTGAAAAGATGGTGCAAGATGTATAACCCAAATTGAAGAAGAAGAACAAACAGCTTCAACTCAGCTGTTTTAGAGTGAAAAAAAATGTGTTTTCACAGACAGTTTATAAACTTGAGTTCTCATTCTGCAGGCCTTACCTCATGTAAAAAAAACACCCAAACTAATATTTTGTTTTGGTTTGCGTTTTAAATAATGCAAGTATTTGCAAGGTTATCATTCTGGCTATTTTGTATTACAGCTAAAAACACTCGAATATTTCAAAGCTTTGGATAGAGGAAGGAATGTAGAGTCACAAACCTCCTAGCTATTTGTTCAGCTTAACCCATGGTCTCATGATTTTGATCTGTAACCTGAAAAGCCACAGTGATAACTGGCTGTTGTTTTTTTTTTTTTTAACTTTTTTCTCATAGGTTACAAAAAGTAAAAGAAAAAAGAAGTAAATTATAAAACCAGATGCTTTTTCTCTTCCAATGGCTAGAAAACATTCAATTTCTTCTTTTCCAGTTTCCCTTGGAAGTATTTTTTCTCCTTGATTCTGCTTCCTATGTTGGAGTGTGGTGTACTTCAGATTTTCTCCCTTTTTTTCCATCTCTTTGTTTGAAGAGAATACAGCAGAGAAACAGTCTGTAACAGACAGCTGGGCATTTGTGTGTGCCGTGAATGTGCTTTCAACTGAAAAGCTTAGTATCTGCTCAGGATCCAGTAATAGTAAATGCAGGCAGACTTCTGGCTTCCATATGCACCTTTCTGCATATCATAAATCCTTTGGGCCAAAGAGGAGCTCAAGGTGGAAATTTTATGGTCTGATTCTTGCTCCCTAGGATGGATGCAGGCCCTTCCGCTAGGGTTTCATAGAGAATGCAGCTGACTGGAACTGAGGGTTTTTTCTACATAGATTTCACCATTAATTTACTTATGAACTGGATTTTCCACAAAACAGCATTTATGGAAAAGTTTAAGATTAATGAAATTTCATATTTTGTTTGGGTACTTTAAAAAAAATTTGCATTACATATTAAAATTGTCTGTTTCATTCATTGTTAGTAACTCATTCTAACTAGTCTTGGATGTAATTCTAGTTAATATAATCAAATAATAGATATAAATCAAATACTATGCTTAACTTTTAAAAGCTCTCTAGAAAAATTACATTCTGACATAGTGGATGTTTTTCCCCGTAAGCTTTCTGATTACAAGGAAAGAAATTCATCAGGAAATCCAGCAGCTATAACTCTTAACTTCATGATATGTGGAGTTTATTAGAACCTCATCTATCACAGTCCAGAGTTTTGCATTATTTGAAGTATCCTCACTTCCCTAAACTAGTCTTGAGATTTCTATAAGAGTGGCCTTGACTGTGTTATTGTGGAGTGTATGGACACTGGAATAAGGAGATGTGGTCAAACCCCCCAAGATACATAGGTTCACTGTCCTATTTCTGACACCTATGCTTAGCAGCAGTACAGGGGTGACTGAAGGAATTGGCTGACAATTCTGTCTTTATTCTGCAGTGCTCCTCTTGCAGTGCTATTTAGACTTTTTTGTGTGAAGGAATAGCTTTTACCCCTGTGAGATGTTTGAGAGTTTAGAAGGAAATACTCTTGAAAACAAGAGATGAACAGGGTCCTACCTTTCCTCCTTGTGAAAGTCCGGGATTAAGGTCTGTGAATTTGTTCAAAGGTTTATGATTAGGCCAGCTGATCATTGTTCAGAGTTGTGAACATCCCCATGAAAGATAAGAAACTTCTCAGTTCATCTGAGGTTGTATGTTTTGGCCACACTTTGAAGGTAGAGGAGGGCAGGCTGAATTTCTTACTGCTTTTCAATTGCAGTGCTTTCTTAATACTGCACTGGATTTAGGATACTTGGTCAATGCCATTACACATTCAACTACAAACCATTAAAGAAAAAGGAGACTGGTGGAAATTAAAGCTTAAGATATTTGAAGCATCTCAGGATATTAAGGTCTAATCAGTTAAAGATATTTAGCTTTGTCCTGATAGTCTTATTTATGTTGTCCTACTCCTCAGGTTGCATTAAAGCAGAATGGAACCCAAGTGATCTAGTGCTTAAGAGTATAATCATCTCTTTGTTAATGGGAAATCTTGGCCAAGAATTTGGAGCTTATGTAAGATCATTATATAAGGTTATTAAATTGCATCCCACATGCCACTGTGCAGGTAAATCATCCTTACTGCAATATCAATGCTAAGCTAAAGTAAGTCATAGAGGGATGTGCTCAGTAAAGCAAGTACCTAAAAAGGTTTTAGCAAATCTTCAGTGCTCCACTCTGTTCCCTTTCCTATATATTTAACAATTAAAATGGAATAGATCTAAAGTCTGGTAACCTTTTCTGTTCACAAGACACAGCTGGACTACAGTCTCTTTTTAAAGCCATGAGTTTTATTCTCCTGCTGTATTTTTCATAAAAGTTGAATTCAGTATACATTTGGCAGACAAGCTTTCAAATTTGTCCAAACTCTGCATTTTCCTTTTGGACCCCATGAAGAGCTTGAAAGCAAAGCCTTGTGGAATCAAAGATCCACTTGTCAATGCATCTTCCATCATAGATTCCTATTTGCAACATGATCTTTAGTGTGATTTTTATACAGATTCTTTCTTCGTTTAGAAAATGTTCAGAAGCGGATTGGTAGTGGAAAAACTAACCTGCTGGAAGCCCCCTGACAAAAGGGACATTCTCCTAAGATACCCACAGTATGTCCTGAAATATTTTGCAAACATTTAGAATCTGAGTTTAGTCTTTGCCAAATTGAGCACAGAATCACAGAAACACAGAATTACAGAATGGTTGAGGTTGGAAAGAATAGAGCTCTCAAGGTCATCCTGCCCACCTCCCCTGCTCAAGCAGGTTGCCTAGAACCGTGTCCAGATGGCTTTTGAATATCGCTTAGGAAGGAGACTCCACAGCCTTTTTGGACAACCTGTGCAGTGCTCGGTCATCCTTACAGTAAAAAAGTGTTTTCTGATATTCAGAGGGAACCTCCTGTGTTTCAGCTTATTCCCATTGCCTCTGGTCCTGTCACGGGGCACCACTGAAAAAAAAAACTATCTCTGTCTTCTTTACACCCTCCATTCAGGTATTTGTACATATTGGTAAGATCCTCGTGAGCCTTCTCCAGGTGGAACAGTTACAGCTCTTTCAGCCTTTCCTTATAGGGGAGGTGTTTCTACTCATTTTAGTAGCCCTATTTGCTGGAATTTCTCCAGGATGTCCAGATCTCCTGAAATGAAGAGCCCAGAAAGAGGCACAGTACTTCAGGTGTGGCCACCAGTGCCACAACCAACACATCTACTGCAATCACAGTTAAAGAAAGACTGTGCTTGAAGAATATTGGGGGAGCTACCTAAAGAAATGTAATATTTACACTTCAGGATGATTTCAGAGTGTAGGAATTAAATGCTGTCAAGGTCAATGAAGGATGAAAGGTATGTAAAGGAGACTGGTCCTCTTCATGGTCGTCCTTGCTGAACTCTCCTTCCGCTGTTTTTGTGTGACTGATCTAAACTACCTAGCTACAGATATTGCAGCTCAGCAGGCATCCAAAAGCAGATGGAAACTACCAGTGTGGACTGTACTTGAACTTTGGAAATAAAGGACACTATCTCCCTCAAACAGACTAGGACTGAGGAAAAGTTGTAACTGTGTAAGAGAGGACAGAACTTGTCATTTAAAGCAATGACTTTCCTAAAGTTTCCTTTTTCTCAGATTTTTTTCTGAAAATCTGTAAGAAAATCCCTGCTGGATTCTATTTTAAAGAGATTATATTGCTTTCTATAATGATAGCCACACCAGCAGCTATTTCAACTTTTGGAAACTTTTAGTCCTGTCTAGGATGATTTTTTGTGATTTTTGCTCTCAGATGTGGGATGCAATTTTTGTATAGGTAAGAAATCTCTGGCTTGATAACGTTTGCTTGCCAATGATTCCTAATGGAGTTACTCCAGTTACTCTGGCTACAGCTATTTTGCAAGCAATTCCTTCATATATATCTGAGCCAATTAAAAGTGACAGTAGTCTAGTGTTCAAAGAAATAGAAATTGTATTCTTTGAAAAGGTGGCTGGATGAATAAATACATTCCAATCCACTAGCAAGCCAGTCACAGACTAACAGTCACAATCAATTCTGATAAATGGTCCTTGCCCTCATTTTCTGTATTGCCTTTTTTCATTATTCTTCGCTTGCAGGGATGAAAATAGCAGTAACTGTAAAGAACTGAGCCTGACTGGGGTCACTCCTTTGATTCCATAGATTTAGTTGCAGTTTCCAAATGGGAAAAGATGCCTGGGAACATTTTTTTCTTTTCATAAGGTGTTGTGAAGCTCTTTAATTAAAGAGGGTTTTGCAAAGTATAATTCCTACCACAATTTACGAACACCATATTTTATGAAATTAGCCTGGACCAAACTAGTTTATGCTTATCTACATTACAGTCAAATAGTATGGGGGATCTTCCACTTAACACCTGTTCAACAGGACTGAGAACCACAGTGCCAGCCTGTGTATGTTACGGTTATCTGTTTTGATGGATGTTTGCTGCTGGTTTCCAGATTTTCTGTTAAACACCACCCTTAGGTGGGAAACACAACTTGGATGTCAACAGGAACTGAAGGTATCCAGTGCTCCATAATGGATGTTCAGCATCTGCTGGTATAAGGCCCTCAATCAGCTACTTCAGGAAAGCCATGTAGACAAATATATGTGCTATGGAATTATAAAGGGTGACTAGATAAGATTCGCATCTCCTTTGCCTTTCTGTCTCATATAATAAATGTCTGACCGACTTTTCTAATGAGGGGATTACCATCTTATAACTGTTACCTATTAGGGGTAAAGACTCATTTCCATGATATTTTCTCTCATTTTTTCTCTTAAAAGTGCTAGACATTTATTCTTGTTTTAACTGTCATTTTAAGCCAATTTGGAATGATACATGGTTAAAAAATAAACCTGCGTAAGATGGAAATTTTGCTGCTTTAAGTAGCCTTCTTTTTCTTCCTTTTTAACTCTTATGGCTTGGAACTGCAGACTGCATTTATTCTTGCAGAGATAAAATGGGCTGGAATAGCTCACTTGCCCTGGTGTAGACTGGCACCATGTAGCCCGAGCCCATAAAGCCCATGCCCAAAACAGGGTTTCAGTGACACATCATTTCCTGAGATTGTGCATTTTTCAGTGACCAAAACTCTGCTGGGGAGTGAACACTTGCTAACAATTTAACTGTACAGCTGCTTGCTTGAGCCCATATTAGACCCTGGCCCTGCTTATTTTACTAGTATAGACTAGTACAGACTGTTTAACTTGGAAAAGATTTTTTTTGTTGTTTTTTGCCTGTTAAAACTTTAAGGTTTTTAAGTCCATGATGAATAAAGTTTAGAGGATTTGTAAGGACACCTTGGCACCTTTAAAATGACACCATTTATCAACAAGCCTTACTTCAGCTTGTATTTTAATCTGGGACCTATTCTGGCCTTTCACACACTTCTTCACTTCTGTCATTTTCCAGAGACTCCTTAGTCAATGCATCTTTGTATAGATATATAATTGTCAAGTCTGCAATAAAGAAACAGTAAATCAGCCCAAACCCTATTGGGGGAGATTTCAAAGGCTCCAAATTCCTAACAACTGAAAACCACAGAGTAAACTGGACTCAGGCATCCTCAGCACTCTCATTTTTTCCCCTTTTTTTCTTTTTTTTCTACAGCAACAGTCAAGCTGTGCGCTGGTGACAGAAAATCTGTCATGACATTATGAATCTTCCTTCAGCCACTGCTCTGCAGACACCACGCTGAACAGCATTTTGGCACAGGCAGGTGGGAAGCGGGCATGAGTGGAAAGGAAGAGCCAAGATGCTGATGCTCTGAAGCAATCAATCTCTTAAACAGCCTCTGAGGAGACATCAAGCTGCTTTACCCCAGTGGAGGTGATTCTGCCATTGCTTTCCCTCCCTCTAGTCTCCTCAAGAGCAGCTGTCCCTGAATACACTCTGTGTGCTGTGCCAGGGCAGAATCAAGATCATTTTCTAAAGTTAACTAGATTTAGTCTTCTATCTCCTTCTAAGGAGCTACTGTCAGCATTTTATGTGTGGCTGAATTAGAATGAGCCTTGTATAATCCCAAATCCCCTCTGAGCATGTATTTATTCTTCAATTTAGGAGGATTACAGTTCTGGTGGTTCTTTTTTTTCATTCCAATTTTCCTTACAGAATTGTTTGCTTGAGATAGGACTACTTTCTGAAAGGTTTTCTTATCTTTACTATATTATACATACAGGAATCTATGCATTTGGTTTGTGAAGCTTCATAAATATTAATTTGCTAATATATTATGTTTATGTCCTACCCATTTGCTACCTGTTTGTGTTATCACAGATGGGTAACAATGTCAATAAACTAGGAGCCTTTATCTGTTCTCCAAAATGAAATTAACTTTCAAAGTTTAAAATATTAAGAATAAAATCCTGGTACTAGGAAAGCTTGGTCCAGAGAGCACAGGGCTGGTTTTGATGTTGAAGAGGATTCTACCACTGGCTTGTGATCAAATTTAACAGATCTACTGCATAAGAAGCTCTACTCTTTCCATTAGACGTCTATTTTATTATGGGGAGGAACAAGTTTACCCCACATCTTTGAAAATAGAAATGTTTATCAGTTTATATGTCAACTCTGTTTACAGTATTAAAAGTTTACTCAAAGCAGAGTTCTTGGCTAAAAATTAATTTAAAATGATTTATACATGCTGAATGTCTGCATAGTATCTTGTGCTTCCACCATGTTGTTGTAGGCCAGCAGCGCCTTAGTGACCACCTATTTGCAGACACTTGCTGAGATCAAATGCAGTGTGTATCTTAGAGCTTTCTCCTAGAGAACTGTGTGATTTTGGTTTACTTTGCATGTCCTACAAAGCAATGACCTGCACCAAAGCTGCTTCTGTGACCTGTGGAAACCCATTGCTGCTATGGGAGGTGGTGGCTCACAGATTCTGACCCTGCTCCAAGGCTGTGCAGGACCTTGTGCTTTCACATGGTTTTGGAGGTAGTTGGCAGAGGGCTGAGAAAGAGAAAGGAGGGAGATAAAAGGTTGTGGATGAGCTTGGAAATAGGTATTTCTGGGCTGCTTTTTGACAAGGAGAGATGAGATGTATTTGATCAATTTAGAGCAGGGATCCACAGTGACCAAGGCAGGCTCTCATGAGATTTAACAGGTTAACTTTAAACTTTATTTAGTTGTTTTCACATTAAATTTTGCTTTTTTAAAATTTCATTTCTATACTTCTTTTGGTTTGCTGGTAACATTATAATTTCCTGCATTTGCATCTTACTTTTTAGAAGTAGATGCAGGAAAAATGAAGAAGTAATTGGCTGCAGTTAGTATAACTTAAACCTCCTCTAGCATACCTTTGCACCTTGTGGAATCATTTATATGGAATAAATATGCTCCCCTCTTTCAGATGGTATGGTTTCACATCTGCTTCAGAGGGAGGTAAAGGAAGTGGTCAAAGCTGCCTTCACTTGCCATCTCTGGAGCTCTGGGATAAGCCACATATTGAGTCACATCTGAGGTATATTTGTGTTCTAGCTCAAGGAGAGAGCAGACTTACAGGAATTATTAGGCTAACGCTGACAATCTGGCCTAGTGTCACAGACGGGCACAAGCCCAGAGGTTGGCAAATCAGACTGTGATGCCCTGGGAGAGTTGTGTAAACAAGCATACACAGAGCCACCTGTCTCCAGCCTGCCCTGAGGACCTAAACATCCATAAAACTCCAGCAAAATAATTTGCTCTGTCTAAATTATAAAGCAGAATAAGCCATTAAATATCATGCCCATTAGGAAGACATGATTCTCTCTTCTGATTTTTTTTTTTTTTATTTAAACTTTAGAGATCATTCCTTTCTTGTCCTTTGAAGGGAAAAGAGATTCTTTGCTTGGGTGTTATTTAATAAGTACTGTTAACATAACTTACAAAAGTATGAAAAAAGTACTTGACAAGTGATCTATTTTTAGAGTGTCTTCTGCTTGTTTTTCCAAATGATGAGAATTTAAATTTCTTACTTTAAGTAGCTCAGGGAACCTTGAGAGGCCCATTTCTGAGGACTAACTGCTTAAATCCTTACTCCACACTCACCCCACAGTGCATTCCTGTGACAACAGAAATGTCTGACAAGCAGGCTCTCTCTCATGGCCTCAGCACTGTGGATATGTGGACTTAAAGACAAGGTGATTTAAGACTGATTTTCTAGTATATCACATTCAGTAGCTTGTGTGACAGGCCATAGAATGGATTTTACCAAGCTTTAAATTCTACCTATCAATAAAACTGGTATGGCTTCCCTAAGAAAGCATCAGTGCTGCCCATTCATTGGGACGATACAGATGATGCTGTCCCATAGATGCATAAAGCCTGAGTTCCTGTGCTAGCTAAGGCTGCTATCCTTCAGAATAAATTATTCTCCAGGAGAGAAAGGGAATATTTTCATCTCTGACCTCTGCAGCAGCAAATGATGAAAACGGAAGGAAGTCCTGTGATGATTTAAAGGATAAAACGAATGGAACATCTTTTCCCATTAGCTGTTTTTAAAAATATCACCCTCTATTTCAGTAAAATACAGTACAGTAGTCTGCACTTCTGTATTCTGCACTAAAGTACAATAATTCCTAATGCACTTTTCCATATTTGCTTTTCTCAAGTGTAATGTTGAGAAAGGTAAAATGCAGAGAGCTGAGTACATCTCTTTCAGATGTGTTGTCCTCTGTGTTAAGGGAGGAAAAGATAGGTTAGTGAAATAAACTAAAATCGAAGGCCAAAGCTGTTTTTTCAAAACATGTGTTTTGTTTCCAAAATTTATTTTTTTTTCTTGCCAAAAGCTTTAACAAAATCCAGGAGCTCCGGTAACCATTTTTGTACCAGCCCACCTCTTGTCTGCCCATAGTATAAAAGTTCCACTACAGATAGGCATGGGAATTACTAGCCCTTGCTCTCGCGGGAGACTTCAACCTACCAGATGTTTGCTGGAAGCAAATACAGCAGAGAAGAAACAATCCAGGAGGTTCTTGGAGGGTGTGGAAAGTAGCTTCCTAAACCAGCTCATTAGTGAGCCAACTAGGGAAGATACCTGGCTAGATTTACTGCTTGCGAACAGAGGACTGGTGGGCGATATGATGCTTGGAGGTTCTCTTGGGCAGAGAAATCACAAAGTGATTGAATTTTCAGTCCTTAGAGAAGTCAGGAAGGTCAGCAAAACCTCCACCTTAGACTTTTGGAGAGGTGACATTGGCCTGTTTAGGATGCTGGTTGGCAGAATTCATTGGGAAACTTTACTGAAGGCCAGGGGAGGTTTAGGTTGGATATTAGGAAACATTTCTTCACAGAGGTGGTGCTCAGGCATTGGAATAGGCTGCCCAGGGCAGTTGTGGAATCACCATCCCTGGAAGCATTCAAACTCTATGTAGATGAGGCCCTTGGTGACATGGTTGAGTGGTGGTCTTGGCAGTTCTGGGGTAGTGGTTGGAACCGATGTCCTTAAATGTCTTTTCCAATCTAGTTGATTCTATGATTCTATGGGAATGATAAGGATTTTATTTTCCATATATTTCAGAACGTGGCATAATTTATTGCATTCATTTATTATGAGTTTTTTTGTTTTCATCTTTCCTTTGCTTCCCTCTTCTCCAAGCTTTCTATCATAGTTAAATAAGAGAACACAGCCATTACTATGACTCCCAGGGATTATCTTGTGTAGAGTCATGCAAAGCTTAAACATAATTTTTGACAGCAAACTGAGTATGCCAGGAAAAAAAATATTCATCTCAAAGTACTGGAGAGGTGGGAACTGCAATGGAAATTGTATTTGCTTGTTTCTATTTTTTTTTTTCATTTATAGTCCCATAGACACTATCTGTTAGGAGGAGGAAAATGTTGAAGTCCATAGAGAAAAATTATTAATCTAATTTAAAATTGTCCTTAGAACTTTATCTGTCATCTCATATTCATGACACAAGTGACAGAAATATCTTCTTGTAGTCCAAAGACAACTGCTAAACCCATGCAAGGAAAATATTCTCTTTATTAAAGAAAAATATCTGAGTAACATGGTTATCAGGAAGGAGTTCCAGACTCACAGCTATAACTCACAACTGTCATAAGCACTGGAGGAGAGAGGCTTCTTGCAAAGAGCAACTCTCGTTTACTGCCAACCTGGAAAATATCCCACCTTCCTTGGCATCTCTTGGGTGTGGGAAACAAGAAGTCAAATGGCAGGTTTTTGTACAGGGCACAGCTCAGAGCTGCTGGCCATGAGTCCCTTTCCCTCTTCCACAGTAAAGGTAAAGGCCTTCCAGCTCACATGTTTGAGCTGAGCTACAGAACCAAGTGAAGTGGTGTGATCATCTTCACTTATCCCCTCGAAGCCTTTTCATGCTCCCCAGACTCCTGTACTGCAAAATCTCTTGCAGGGCAGATGTTAGATGTGTTCTGAGCCTTCTGTACATGGTAAAAGGAGAGGAATTATCAGGCGTAATTTGTCCCACAGCTTTAAAACTCACTGAGCACCTTATGAAAGGAAGAGCGGATAAAAATATATGACTCCTGCTCTGGGTGGGAGACAAGAGCAAAATAAAATTGGCAGAATAGCTAAACTCCCTGTGCTTGAGAGGCTTTTTGAAGAATGTGATTTGCAAGTGCTTGCAAGAGAATGACTGACTTCATGTCTGCTCACGAAGTAGGAGTAATGGATTGCTAATAAGGTTGGGGAGGGGAAATAGCAGGTGTCTACTGTTACCTTGACAAGCTGAGCTCAAAACTGTAAGGCTGTAGCACTAAATACTTTCTCTGGACACAGTCTAATTGAGGAAATTATAGACTGTCATGTTAGGAGTTTTACTGCAAAAGTTGCAATCTTCGGGCTACCTGAGTCATTGAAATTACACCTAGTAAGGAAGCTCTTTCTTCTGTCCTCTGTGGAAATGATATTTTGTGGGATTTTAAAACACAGGGTGAGATTCAGTCCAGCACCTTAGGTACATGACTGGTACTTCTCTGTTAGGTGCTTTAATGAGGCAGTCTTCCTGAAGTAAGTGCCTAAGCTCTGTATTTGATCAATGGAGAGAGGAAGGGCCTATAGAAGATCTCCAGAGGGTTATATCATCTGCTCCTGCGGTAAGTGGACAAGCTTTTCCTGTTGTGAACTTCAGAAGCATTTTATTTTTTCCATTAAGGAGGACTGCTTCCTTCATTACTGATGGTCAGGCACCAGTTCAAGGCTTAAGCTAGTTTGGCAACATCCTGACCATACCTATTACAATAAAATGGCCAAGTTAAGGAGCCTATTTATCTCCACCTTTTCCAATCTGAGCAAGCCTGGGCAATCAGCCCTGCTTTGCCCTTGTCAACTAAGCAATTTACTGTCCTGTCAATTTCCAGTGCTACTAGAGGTACCCAGATCTGGAGTTAATTTTTTTCATAGCAGCCTATATGGTGCTGTGTTTTGGATTTGTGACCAAAACAGTGTTGATAACACATGAATGTTTTAGCTGTTGCTGAATAGCATTTGCACAGTATCGAGGATTTCTCTGTTTCTCATTGTGCCTGCCAGCGAGCAGGGTGGTTGTGCTCAAGAGGCTGGGAGGGTATGCAGCCAGGACAGCTGACCCCAACTGACCAAAGGGATAGTTCACACCATATGACATAGTGCTTAGCAATAGAAGCTGGGGAAGAAGGAGGAAAGAGGGAGGTTCACTGTAACATCTGTCTTCCCAACTAACCATTGCTCATGATGGAGCCCTGCTGAACACTTGCTTGACAACGGGTAGCAGTGAATGAATTCCTTGGCTTGCATTACTTGTGCACACAGCTTTGCTTTACCTGTTAAATTGTCTGTGTCTCAACCCATAAGTTTTATCACTTTCATCCTTCTGATTCTCTTCCCATCCCACTGGGCAGGAGTGAGCAAGGAGCTGCATGGGGCTGAGCTGCCTACCAGGGTTATCCCACAGCAATGGAGAAGTACTCCAAATATTTGTTATGCTTAAGAAGGAATTATTAGGGGTAAAAAAGTTTGTAAGAAGATGTATTGAATAATTTTTTTTCTAACTTTTTGCTGTTAATAAGTCTCTATTAGGCAAGGTACTATTTCCCCAAACAAAGGTGTGGGTATTTGCCTGTAATGTTATGCAAACAGAAGACTTAATGCATATTCTGATTGTAACACAGGGTGGAAGACAAGAAAACAAACATCACATGATTCACAAAAGATATTTTTAGAATTCTAATGATTTGTTTGGATATATGAACTATTGAACCAACTCTTCAAATAGATGAGAGTGAAAGCTTCTTATTAAAAGCCACCCCATTTAATTTCTATGAATGATGAGGAAGTTGAGGCACTAAGAGGTCTGTGATGCAAGAGCTGCTCTCAGTCACACAGACTGGGGAAAAACAAAAGTCTCCTAATCTTGATATTGACAGCTAAAGCATTTTCATCACTATTAATGAATCCAGAAACATTTCCAGACAGGTATCTCTTGAGAAATTCATGCTACTTAAATACAAAGACCTGTGGAACTAGGGAAAGCCTTTAACAGCATTCGGTCCAGAGAACCTATTAAAACTATCAATTCGGCTTTCCTGTTACAGAGCACTGCCCTAGAGAACTGCCTACCTAGAATCCCCTATATAATGAGTGAGTAGCTAAGTTACATATATTTTTTAGAACAATTTTGTGGGGTTTTTAAGGGTACACAACTGAGGCAAGAACAGTAATCCATATTCTACCTGGACAGCTCAAATTTACCAAACAAATTTGGCCCCAGAACAAATTACTCCATTTTAACTGAGATTCTGAAACATTTCATATCATCATTTTCAAAATTTTGTCCCATCTCTCCTCTCATGGAGTTTCCACCATGGAATCACAGAAGACAGAGCTTGAAAAGACTTAGTACATCATGCATTCTACCTTTTTGATTTTAAAAAACACAAGCAATGTCACTATCGCCTTTAACCCATTCCTTGACTTAATCCTGAAAACTAGTTCAAATTGACAGGATTTCTCCATGCTCAGTCTAATCTACTTTACTAAAACAAAGTCCTCAACCCCCAAAGACCCCTGAAAGTCAGAGTATTAATAGCAAAACCAATTACTAAATCAATAATTGCTCTAATTTAGATTCATAAGCTGTTCAAATATATAATGTTACTTCATATAAGGACAGCAGGGTCTCCAAGAGTCACAAAGCTTATGAAAGCTTCAAAATATAGTTGTCAAATAAGACTTCTTGAGCTACAGCTATATTGTTTAAAAAATAAAATCAGTTGTCTTTAAGTTTTAGAAATTAGGCTGTTACTTTTATGGCCATTCATGTTCCAGTATGCAAGGCAAAGCCAATCCTAGTTGTACATGCACAATGATGGGCTTTATTTCCATTCAGTAAAGAAATATTGTAGTTATGATGGATAATCCTATGAAAACACAATCTCAGGGGCTGTTAAAGAGCAAGCAGAAAGCTAGAAATTAATAATGAAAAACCAAACACAAAAAATGGCACACCTATGTCTTGACTACTGCAATAGATCTAGTCACACATCTCAGACAGGAGACAACAGAATAGGAGAGGTACATAAAAAGACACAAAGTAGGTGGATAGATAGAAGAGAGATAAGGATAAACCATGGTCTGGGGCATTTTCTATATTAAAATGCAGATGACTATGGAAGACAGCTGAACAGGGATTTGAGAGAGCTCTGTGAAATCACCATCATCTTTGGAACAATTACTCACTGTTCTTCACAGTCATAAGAACAAGGAAGCATCAAATTAAATCAACATCTAGTAAGTTAAAACAAATAAAAGGGAGCAGTAGTTTACAGAGCTCACAGACCTCTTGTAGGATTTATTGCTACAGGAAACTTGGGATGCCAAAAGTTTAGATGAGTTCAGGAAGTCTCTTCAGAAAGTGGTTTGACAAATTAATGAAAGAAAATTCCATCAAGAGCTATAAACCACACAGAAATAAGCTCTGGGCCAAAAAGTCCCTAAGTCACAGATTGCCGGAAGTTGTGAGGAGTTTTGCTGTGGGTAGGCTGAGGAGGTGCATGGCCACCTTTTTGAACCTTTCTTTGTGGCATCCACTGCAGCTCACTTCCTGAAATAGGGTACTGAGCTAAATGAACCTCTGCTCTGTAACAGCATAGCTAATCTTGCATTGTGCGTTTGTCACAAAAGCAGAGATAACAGTGGCAAAACATCCTTCCATCTCTTCCCATTTAATACACTTCCAACTCTTTGTTGTATTGATTGAACTGCAAAGTAATTTCGGAAAAGAATGAGCTCTCACTCATCCTTGCTCCAAATATCTGCTGCCTCCAGGTGAAACCAGAATAAACAGCCAAGGCAGGTCCTCCACCCTGGTACTGCCTCCAGGATGTAGCATCTTGGAAAAAGCTGTCCCATTTGATGCCTGGTGCATACATGCTGGTATGTATTTTAAAATACATTGAGGACAGATAGCCTCAGGTTCTAGATTGGTGCCAGATGGCTGATTCAAGTGAAAATAACACAGATACACAGAGGAATAGTCACTCCAAAATGTCTGAACTATGTATGTAACAGGATGCACCGGCTCGAATAGTACTGCATGTGTCTGTGTATTTCAACACTGTGTTCATGACAAAAAGAAATACAGACCTGGTGCATCTCAAGACACTGATGATTTAAACCTATTTCTGAAACTGGCTTTAATTCTTTCAATTTCCAGGTGAAATCTTTGTTTAGGAAGAGACAAGCAATGACAATTTTTGAGGATTTTTTTCACTAAAATTATGCCACATCAATTAAAAGATAAAGTGGAATGTAAGGCTTGTGTTTTCAGCTTTACAGTATATATTTGACAGCTAAGTAGTAAAACAGGTTACCACATATTTTATATCCTCATTTATGACTATCTATCTCCCTTTTACACTCCTGAATGTAGAGAACTGCAATATCAAAATTACAAGCAGGAAAAAATAATGTTTTGAATGAAAATTATAAAACGCTCAGTATCAAGTCTGTCATTCACACATACTAGTTTTACAACTGAAATTTCCTCATTTAGTTATGGCTTAAGTATGGTAAATATAGCTGAAATTTACTACTGTCTCCTCTTCCCCCTCACAAGATGTCCAACCAAATCAGGGAACTGTTTAATCAAATTCTTAAAGTGAAATGTTAAACAGTGCCTCTTGACAGAAATCCTCTCCCACACGTTTGCATGTTCCCAGTGCTTGGCACTTTCCATTCTCATCATTTACCTGTGGTGGATATGGAACCAAATAGACTACAGAACATACCATGAACAGCTGCAGCAACAGCACCAACAAAAGCAACATGTGTTGTTGGGCCTTTGGTTTCCAGGGGCTTGAGACACAGCTGATGTTCCTTCATTTTGTGACTGCTGCCTCTTTCTCATTTCAGCTACTTCAGTGCCCAAGTGGCTATAAGAACACAGACATAAGAGATGTACAGAATTACTACAGACCGTCATAAAGTACATTCACATTTCTACAGCAATTCTGATTCTACTGATTCTCACAGCCCATGGCAACAAAAGCACGTGACCATCAAATATGCTGGTCAAGTAATAGTCCTACTGTGTTAAAAGCAGTTTGCAGAAGATCACATTTTAGTGACACACTAAAATGTGCCATTGAATCATGTCTATTCTTATTGCTTTGGCTGGAATGAAAGGACTGTTTATTACCATTCTGAACAGCAAACTACACAGCTTGTGTAGCACTTGGTAGAGACTGAGTTGTTCCTTACCACAGGACTATCACAACTCTTTCCATTGTACTAAAAATACAGTGGGATGGTTATTCACTTTAAACATGAGCTGGAAACTTATTGTTTTCATTTTTTGACTTATCTGGTCAATGCTGGACCAATGAAATTGATATAAGTCATTTATATCACAGGAACTAGTAATTCTCTGTTTAAAGTCAAGATTACTGTGAGTGTTATAACTGGGAGGTTTGCTACTTAGGAGCTATTCTCTGTAAATAAAATGAATAATAAATACATATTTCCAAAATACTTTTCCAACTTTGGGACTATTCTGGTCCCAAAAGATTTTCTATGGTCATTGCCAGTCTTTCCTAGTTTTATTAGGCCAAGATATTTTTCTTTCCAGCGACTTGCAATATGCAGCTGGAAGTAATATTCTATGCATTGCTCAGTTTTCAAAAAAGGTTGAAGTATTTATTGCTATGTGATATTAGGAAGGTTCACATCTTTGTGTGACACGTTTCGCAGACTAACGGCCATTACAGGCATATATAAATTATAATAAATTTTGCCTTTGAAAAAGTACAGATTATTGTGGGGAGAAGTCCAGGTTAAAACAGAAGCAGGTAGAAGATGGCCTGGTGTGAGCAGCACGCACCATGGTCCACACCCCAGGGCACCCTGCTACAGCCAGGAGTGCTAAGGAACAGCAGGCTCTGTTTGATTTGCCACATGAATACATCATGCACAGACAATCCAGTGATGTGCCCTCCAAGGACATGTATTCAAGCAGCAGCTGTGAGACCTTGCAGTTACACAGTTGCTAAAACTAAAGTTCTACTGCTGTAACAGTATCCTTATAGCCAGTTTGCACACATCAACATGTAGCAAGGATACTAAGCTTCAGAACTCAACCCATGCTGCAAAAAGTCAAGTTGGTAGTTATTTCATCCTCTTGCATAGCTAACTTCCATTTACACTGTCACTGAGTAGAATCAAGTAATTTCTGAAGTGTCTGGACAAATTAAACAACGAAGAACCTTTTAACTACCTGTGGTGAGGGCATCTGCTTATGATATTGATATTACTTCATATGGCTTATAGTTGCTGAACTCGTGAAGATTAAAATGACAATACTAAAAATACCACAATTTTTTTTTTTTTTTAGCAAATGTGAACATGTGTTTTTAGCAAGGGATACTTTGACATGTGTGAAAAACTGCTCCTATTTTTATGATAGATGGGAAAGAAAGTGCTGCAGCATAATATGTAGCTCAGACAGTGAATTATAGCATGGAGTCAATTCCTCCAAACTACAGTGCTGAACTTCTGCTGACTGCACATGATACAGTTAAATTATTTCATAGATGGCTGTGTCATGCTGTGATCAGTACTTGCTTCAGCAATTTCAATAGCTATGGTTAAAGGTATTAAAGCCAGATATTTTCACAGGGAACATTTGTTTCTTGTAAGCAAAACAGGCATTCTAGAAACATCTGTGTAAACCCACAAAATGTATTAGTTTCAGAAACCTATATTTAGGTATTTGTAGGGTTGTAATCTTGGAATGAAAACACCCCATGTATTCCACCTATGAACCTAAAGTCACGTATTTCTTACATAAGTTTTGATACATATGTAAAATGCGCTATGGCTAGAATCTGTTGCACTAATCTTTTCAGACACAATGAGAGTTTGTGACTTTGCTGTAGTTTCACAATAATTGTAACTCAGCACAAGATGCTACTGCCACTGAAATAAATGTCTCTCTCCCTTTTCTCCTGCAAAGCTCACAGTCACTCATTCCCTCAACTGAGCAGTTCCCTTCTCTGTGCTGGCAGCAGCATTTGAGCAGGTACTTGAACTGGATAAAAGAGTGTCTGTGATTTAAAATTAACCCAGAGGGGAAAGAAAAAAACACCTGTTTCAGAGGCTTGCAAGTTTGGCTGTACACCATAGCAGTAGGGGTTGAAAGAAACATTGGTCTTCACTGTAGAACATTCCAGGGTACATTGTCTTCTCCAAGGCTCCTCAGAGGCCACAGTCTATCCAGTCCTTAGAAGAGCACTTCTTGTTTTGTTATGCTCTGATTCTGGTCTGGAGTTCAGTGAGGAACATAACCCATACCCTTCCTGACTGTGAAGCATTTGGAAGAGTCCTTGATTGCAGGTACAGTTATATTTATCTATTTAGGCTGCATTTGAAACAAGAAAAAAAAAAACAAACCCTTTCTTCCGCTTGTGTTACATTCCCTTGGAGAGCTTCTAAGCTGAAATCTGTGAGAAATATGAGAAATAGAGTCCATGATGCAAAATGATAATACGTTTCCTGAGGATGAAGTAGGATGGGTGGAAACTTTAGTTTCATGCTTATTTTGGTTGGATTTCATATTTTGTGTTGTATTTGTAAATACCAGATGCCATCTACGCAAAACCATAATTGATTCCATTAGATTATTCAGGATGCAGAAGCAGGAATATCTTAATTCTTGGCTAAATTTAGAGACTGCACTGTAGATGGAAGGTTCATACTTGGTGCTTTGGCCCAAAAAAAGAGATTTAGAATCTTTAATTCGGCAAGTCAGTCTGATGAAATTATTTTTCTGTAATTAAGTGTAAAAGTTCATTACTGTGAAGGAGTAGAATATTGTGAACTGATATTGAGCAGACCTTCTAGGACAGTTGTACAAATTGCACATACTGTCTACAAGATTTCAGCTTCCCTTTTAGCTCTGTAACATTGTCATTATTCCTTAGAATACCTTGGTTAAAATACCAGGTGGTGGGCCTTTGTCCAGCGAAATAATTTTCCCCCTTGCCACTCTATATGATCACTCACACTATCACAGCACAAATACAAGTTTCTCCTGACAGTTTTGCACCTGGCTCTTTGTTTCCATTTGGTGGCATGGTTTACTAACAGTGTTACAATTTCCATTTGTGCTGATAGGAAAGAGGAATAGAATTCTCATTTGCTTGACTGACTCACTCTCTTGGGGGTGGGTAGGTATGATGGCCCTCTGAGCAATCCCATAATCACAAAGGATTTAATTTTGCAGAACATCTGCTGTCCCTACTCTGCAGCTGAGGAAAGGAAACTTAGGGTACAGCAACTGTTTATTAAACAAGTTACAAGACAGGTAGTTCAGGTAAGCTGCAGAGCAAGTAATTCTGTACAATGCTGTGTGTATCTTGCAGTGCTAGAGGACTACAAAACCTGAAAAACCCTTAAAAAGTTGGGGTAAGGCTTCCTGTCAGTTATGGAACCAATGGCATGAGGATATTTCTACATTTAGAGAGTGTAATTAACCACTTATTCCACTGGGCACTCAGCGGTAATTATTACAGAAATCCCCTTGTGCACAGAGCAGTACCTTAGGAAGAGAGCTCAAAAAGGAATAACTGATGGAAGAACTATAAAATTTATTACAGTTACACCTGCTGAATACAGACTACAGTAATTTCAAATTCCACAGGGTGCCTCTAGAAATTGAAAAGGAGGTAATTTCTGAACAGTTGCACTTCTTGCAGGACTTGTGCTAAGGTATTACTGGAAATTCCCAAGGTGTTGAACACAGCACAAAACATAGGGTGCATCATTTCAGTCATTTCAGTGGCTTTGTTGATGCCTATCCTCTGATGAGGCATAAGCAAGCTTTCCTCCCCTCCATCCTCCCTCTCTCCCCCAGAGCCTGTTGTAATAGCCTGGCAAACTATCTGAACTCTTGGCATTGTTCCATCCAGCCCCCTCTGCTCATTTTGGAGCTCCCCCTTGCACATTATCCTTCTGTAAGCATTTCTGTCCCCATCTCAGGATTTAGGCAATTCTCTAGGGAAGCTCATGCCCTACAGAGCTGTAAAAAGCTCCATTAGGCATTAAGAATTTTTTTATTGTCTATTCTAGAGCCATTCCCTAATGCCTGTTTTGAAAGAGATGTCCTATAAGGTGTGGATAAACGCACACTTCCAGTTTACACATCAGAGAAGTGGCATTTTGGGTTTTGTGCAGGTAGGACATGTAACGGCTTTAACTTTCAGAAGAGAATTGGAGCAGAATCAGGTAGAGAAATCTGTCTTTTTTTCAAACTTCTGCAATAGGCAAGAACAATCACTTTGCATCAGAAAGGTGCAATCAATGACTTAAGGGTACTGAAGGTGTTTTGCTCTGCAGGCAAGAAACTTAGCCCCCTATTTGTAGGGGGGACAGATCTATCCTATCAGCTCTTCTTCATTGCTTTGCTTCCTTTAACTTTTCCAGTAAAGGAGCAAAACCTCAACTGTGTAAGTAACTTCCATAAATTCAAACCTTGTAACAGCCCCAGATGTGACTGCTCATCTCTTAAACATACTTCATGTTTTCACTGTCTTAACTGGCGTTCACTCGGTGCATGGTTTTCTAACAAGAGTTGTTTTTAAACTTAGGGATGTTGAAAGCTTTCAAACACTAAGCATTAAGATAAACATTATTCATTTAAGACCCCATTCAGTCTTCCTTGTAAGAAATAAATGTACACCAAGGAAGGCTTTGTGCTCTGTGGATTCAAGACTTCCAACTATCATTTTATATTTTCTACATATTTGGAAAATCTCAACATTTATCAGAGAGTTACATTAACTCTTCCTTTCTTTATTTTTTAATGAGTTGTTTGGGTAGATTTTGATGGGCTCCGATTTTAGTTTTCTAAAACAGTCAATAGGAGAGTGACAGCAATATTCCTAAAATACAATGTTTTTCAGAGGAGTTAGCTGCCTTATTGAATTTCTAGTATAAAAGACATATTTTTAACTCCAAACACTGAGTAAAACTCTCAGAGCATGTCATAATGTATTACTCCTAATGACCTGTGATATGCTATCTGTTTCAAAGCCATAGTTATTTTAAAGACAGACTTACTAGCATACCAGAACAGTGTAACACAGCCCCAGTGCACCTGCCAATTAAATAATCTCACAGATGCATGTGCTGCTCTTGCAATGCAAACATAGCCCACTTTCATTTGTGCCATCTTCATTCATCTAGAGGTGTATCCTCAGGGTACCACAATCTAAATGAAGACAGACTGAGAGGTTTTATCAGATGTCTCTGTGCTATAAAGATTTCCATATACCTCCTGCAATGCTGAGTGAGTAGCGAAATCAAAACAGGGCAGGCTTTTAAGTGCTTCTGACCACTTAATCTTCACAGAACAATGGCATTCATACTGGTCACTCTGCCCAAGAGAAACCTTGACACGGGCACATTCTCTCTTTTGCCACTGAGTCCTGAAAGTCATTCAGTATTTCACAAATAAATTCATGTAAAGTAATAGAGAAGAATAAGTCTACCAGAAAAAGTGTAATTGAGTTACCTCAGGCTCCATTTACTTATTTCAATGTATCTGTAGTCTATTACAGTACAATTAGAAGCTATTGGCAACAATGGAACATTAATTGCACCTTAATTGATTTAAATATAGCCTATTTCAATCAATTGCAGCAGCATGGAATGTTTGAAATGTTTGCATTTTCAAGATTTTGTGTTTTGGAAAGAAAGATCAATGCAAAAGGCAATTTCTGAAAACTAGTCTTGTTAACAGCAATCATGTCAGAATTTGAATTCCAAATTTTAACAGATTTGTTTTTTTGGGTTCTTCAAAAACCGTATTTTGCATCATTGTCTAGGTTCTAAAACTTTGTGAAGAGTAAGAAAGTCTGAATCAAAACAGAATTTGCATTTGTAACTAGACCTTCATATTGCATACCTATCCCATGTTGATGTGTCATACAGGTCAGTGCAGATTCTGTGTTCAGCCAATAAAGGGTATGCATATATTATAGCTTTTAATTTTAAAAGCTTGGCTGCCCACATCAAGCCATATGAACCATGCTTCTAAGTTTGATGGTCCCATACTATTACCAAAGTGGCAGAATCATGGAGGGACTTTATTTCTCTTAAGTAGCTTGAAGTGTTCAAGATACCGCATGACCTCTATTCTGTCATTCTTCTTGTATAAGTGGCAGACCACCTTTTGGTAGTAACTATTGAAGCTGCAGGGTCTGAATACGTACTGGCTCAGAGAACAGGTTATTGTACCCACTACATTTTACTTTGGAGGAACTGAAGACTTGAGCGTCTACAGCAAAACATCTTGCTCTTCTGTTGGTTACTGCAAATCTGAAGTGTTTCAAGGCATGCACACCTCTACCATTCAGACATCTTTCTCTTGTCAGATCTTCTTCACTAGAGATGTTTGACTCTTCTTAAAGTCTTTCAGAGCAAGCCATAAAGTGGACTTTCCATCCACTTGATGGAATAAGAAGAAAAAGAAATTGTGTGGACAATTGGCAGAAAATGTTCAGACATTAAACGTTTTATTAGGATAGAACACTGGCACATGAATATTTATTTAAACTGAAATTGCAGTTTGGCTGAGCATTATAAAATCTTTGCCTTGTGTACAGTAATATTCTTCTTATTACTTTGACAGACAGTTTCTGTGCTCATAAAGGATGTCTAAGATTTCTTTTTATTATTTTATGGCAAACTTTTTATCCTGAGGAAGCCCTGCTTAAATCTCTACATCATCAAGCAGATAAGCATTTGTACTTCTGAATCAGTCATTACTGCTCAGTAACAAAACATTAAGCCTGACAGTAATGCACTAATGAAAAGTTTGAGATGCCTGCATGTGGTTTTTAAGGAGCTCTGCTAAAACTGTGATTAAGAGCACTCTATGGTCTTCAGGAATAAACAGCAAAATGCAAAACTCATCAGGAAAACTGTTATCTTTTTAAAGAGTATTGTTTTTATGGGTATACATTTAAAAAACATGTGAGAATCCCATTTCACACTACATCTATCTACTAACTCATCTAGCATGGCTGCAGCTGACTTAGACACATGACATACTTTAGAAAGCTGAGAAGATACTTTCCTCACAGGGGTGAAATACATATTGCTGGAAAGGAAAATATTAAAGTCCATGACATTCCCCATAAAGTGAACACTATAAGAAGACTCTTGAGAACACAGAAAGCTTTACTGCATGCATTAGCACTGTAATTTCTAAGTAAGTTTCATTGTGCTCAAAGCCATTTCTCTGTGTAAAAATTCAGATGTCATTTGGGGGTTACGTGAACTGCACAGATTATGAACAAATTTCAGCAAAAATTTAAGAAAAAAGTCATAGGGCCAGCAGAAGAATTTGCAGCTAACTTAGGGTGAAAAGATTTTCAAGTGCAATTCAAGTATCATACAAGCTCTAATGTTCCTGAACTACTTTTTCCTGCAAATAATAAACACCATTCTGGCAAATTTTCATCTACAGAAACAGAAGCATTTAATCAAATAAATGCATACAACTTTCATTTATAGTGCATGTGCTGCGATAGGCTGAAAATAAAAGTATTAGGAAAATTGTTTTAGTCTGAGAACAGCTTTTTGAAAACCATTTTGGAAATGGCTCTAGCCTTTGAAGCGACAGAATTGACATTCTTCTCTACTTGCATCCTGTACTTCCAAGGCATTTTACATTTTCAAGTTCCTTCTGGAAACAGTATTTTGGTAATCACATTGATTTTAGTCTCACTGACTTCTGAGATATTCTGACTTCTCATTAACCAACTGCCTTCTGACTAACAGGATCTCTGTGTATTCCAGCCCTTTGTTCCTCAGCCACCACTAAAAAATATAGAAGAATAATAAACAAAATCAAGAGATTAGTGTGGCAGGGAGAAGGTATTTGGTTAACATGGTAAAACTGAGAAGGATAGAAATGGAAGGTGGCATGAGGCAGAAACTGGCTTAGGGTCTTTCTGGATGGGTTTGAATAGTGAGAAAAGTTTAATCCAAACACTGTATGTAGATGGGCTTGATCAAAACCAAGCTGCTTGCAACAAGAGAGGCAGGGGTGGGGATTGTACAGGTACTACACTCTGCTCACACTACAAAATCCATGAAGTTCATGACTGTAGAACTAAAGGAATATTTACCCTGAACAGATAGCTGTCAGACTGGGCGCATACCCATTGCTAACACATCTCTACTTCCCTCCCACAAGCTACATGCGCTAAACTCATAGCAAGCTCCTGATACTTTTGGTCCTCTAGTTAGCATGAATACTTGCTTGTGTAAGGAAGAGAGAGGAGTGTTTACTCTATACAAGGGAGGTGCTCTTTCCCATCATGCTGGCATTGATATCAATAGCAGTTAGTTTAAAGCCTTGAATCTAGAGCACTGTGCTGTTGACAAGGTTCTTGCTTCCACCTTGCTATTTCTCTGCTCCTTTGCATTGCTGCTACCTCCAGACAACACATTTATCTTATCACTTCTGACTTCTTCCTTAGTTGTTAACTGAAGGTTTTCAAGAGTTTGCCCAAGATTTGTATGTCAGTGTGTGATACTCTACTACTATTCCACAGCTGTCTTTGGTTTCTCCTACTCCGCTCTCACTCCAAGCCTTTAGCTGCTTTAAGTGACCTGCAGTCCATGGCAGCTTGAGGTGTTGATTTCTTACCTATGCTGTGGGTGCCATCTGCTCAACCGCATAACAGGTTCAGATTTGTGATGCTTTTATTCCTTAGCATTTCTATAATGATGTCTGTGTCATGTTAAGCATTTCTCTATGTGTTTGACTCTAATAGGCAGGTCTTTACCTACCAGTTTGCGCAGGGTTATAATTAGTACCTGATAAGGTACAAGGAATGATTCAGCATGACATAGGAGAGATCCCTTTCCATGATTAACTTTACTGCTGACAAGATCTTCCCATTGTTTACTGACAGTAAAGACAATTTATGCTCACTGGTACCAGGAATGGTGCTACACCATGGGTGCAGTAATACTTCTGCATACGATAAGAGCATAAAGCATCTTTCAAAAGAACGAACTTGTTATGATAGTTTTGCCTGAGTAACTTCCAGGTTGCCAGCTCAGTTTGGGCATATGTTTTAACAATCATCTATATAATTAAAAGCAAACATGCTTGCTCTTGACTTCTTCCAGGTTTGTCTGCAATCTCTTTAGTATGTCTTTCTACTTAATTGCTATGTTTCTACCAAGGCCATATAGATTATAATTTTCACTTTAGGCAGATATTTTAATCATTGCCTGGATGGTTCTGTCACCATGAACATTTCAAACTGTAGCTTTAGGATGGAATCTACTATTCCCACCCAAATATTTGCTACAAATTGTAATAAAATATTATTCAAGTTATGTAATTTTAAATTATGGAATCTTACACAATTTCCAAAATAACTAAGGTTCTCATGCCAGTCTTCTTGCCATGAAAGTCTGTCCCCTCTGTGCTCCTAGATGCTAGGTGAAAATAAATAAGACAAATAAGCCTCTTTCTCCCAAACCCTCCCCACCCCTCATTACTCAGTTTCTGCTGTTTCTGTGTTTCAGGCATTATTCTTCACATAAATATTGTAGTCTCTGTCCATCTCCCTTTTATTAATTCCCACCTCAAAACAAAGCCTTACCTTCATTTTCTCATCTCTTTTTACAGAAGTAGCTAGTGTTCCCATGCTTGAGGAAGGTACGTTTTTTGAAATCCTGTATTTCCACTGGTCTCACTCTTTCACTATACTTGCTTGTTCTGTCTACCTTTTGGTCACATGTCCTGTGCAGTGACTCTCACTTTTCCATCCGCTGCTATCAAGTTTTATGTCCTTCATGCTGTGTCACATGAGAGTTCCCCACTTATAAAGTGAAGGTGGCCCTTTTCTTTACTAGTAGAAGGATTTGCAGAGGTGTTACAGTAACCACGAGCTTCCTCAAGGCTTCATCACATCCCTGTAATTGGTGTTCTCCCTTCCCCAGGCTCCATGCCCCTCACTGCTTATTTTGATATTTGGTTAGGGATTCAACAGTGCAGAAAGAGGTGGGAGCTGCTGATCACAGCCACAAGCACAGGACAGTCCTTGGAAGGAGCTATCAAGGGCTCTTTTACCCTTTGTGCTGTTCAGCAAGTCACCAGGAAAAATAAGCAGGAAAGAGCAGCTGACAATAGCAGAAAAATGAGAAGACAACAGATAAATATGGAAGACAGAAAATATGGATTTAGCTGACAAAATCCTGGGTTAAACCCATTGTGGAGCAAGAAATCAGTTTTAAATATACATATAGTGCCTTGAACTATGTATATATGTTAACAAAGTAAACATTTCAGCAACAATATTTATTTTGGTCCCTGAAGATGTTTACTTCTGAGATTCCTTGACAGCAGAAAAAACGCATCACAGAGTATTTAAAAATGATGACACTGTGCTCTTTGATCTTTGATTTGCATTCATCGGCAGCAACCCACTGCAGGGGTTCAGGATGCATACAGCTGACAGCAGAGTGACAGACTTCCATGGGACAATTTGCCTCCTCCAGATTTCAGCTCCCTCTCCATGGTGTACTTTCCTTCCTGCTCCCAAGGTCAGTAGCTTTCCCTGGCTGAGATGTCTGTCAGCTCTGCTGTGAAACTGATGACCTGCAGAGCAATACGGCAGGCAGATCTGTGTCTGCTGCTGTTGCAACACTCACTTGCATTCATCTGTCAAAGCCGCCAGGCAGCACAGGAAATAAAGAGATTTATAGAGAAAAAGAAATATCAGACTTCTAGGTTAAATCCCCTTGCCATTACAAGAGCTTTCTAGAACCTACTCACTACTTTTTCAGTGACAGAAAGCAGGTTTTCTTTTCTTTCTCTTGTTCTTGTTTTATCCCTTCCCTTGCTGGAAGGATTCCCATGTAGAAAGCTGCAGCCTCCTTCGTGTACCTCATCATCTGAGCATCTGCCTCAGCTGCCTTAATCCTCAGTAGTGCCCTGTTTGCTAACTTGTCTGGAAGAGTTTCTCCATATCTACTCACAGGTCACTTTCTGACCACAGATTTATGTGGCTTTTGGTACTCTGTAACCTCAGGTAGTGAGCACTTGTAGTACAGGTCCTCTTCTGTAAACACAGAGGTATGATGCAAGTGTGCAGTGAAAGAAAGATACAAATGTCTAAATTATACAGAAAATGCCTAGCAGTCACAGTGGTGTCTCTAAGCTCATATTGATTCTCAGAATACCACACTGAGGCAGAGGGCTTGCAATGTTTTGAGACTAATGTGGGGAGGAGTCCCTAAAACTAGTTAGCCTGCTGCATATTGAAACGTATATGTGGAGGTTCAGAGAAAGAAAACAAAAGATTTCTTCTCCTTTCCTTTCTCCTCCCATGATAACTTTTTAATGTGTTGGGGGTGGCATGGTTTAGTGTGAGGTGTCCCTGCCCATGGCAAGGGGGCTGGAACTGGGTGATCTTAAGGTCCTTTCTGACCCTAACTACTCTATGATTCTATGATTTTTAGAATACATATTTCCAACCATCCCAGTAAACAATTTTTATAGCAAGCTGTGCATGTATTCTTTCATATTCACTAATGGAAAAGCATAAATTATGTATTCCTGCAGAATTAAGTATTCCTGCTATTGCACTAGGGAAAACTTACATATTAAAAACCAATATAGCAGGGTTTCCTTTTTTTTTTTTTTTTTTTCCCCCTCTTTTTAACCCTGTCAAGGATGTGAGTTAATTCCTTCAGAATTTCTAAAAATGCTACATGCAAATTTGTATAGAAAGACTTCACCACTTTTCCTCCTGAAAAAGGATATTTTATTTTGGAGAACAGACACCAATGGTAAGAAATATTCCAGATGTTAATTTGTTCCCCCTTTTTTTGTATAATGGTATACTTGAGGCAGTATGTGCTTAGGGAAGTCTGTGGTGCTACTGCATTGTTTTCAAAGCTTAAGAAAATAAAGAGAATTGCAAATTATTTGCTGCCTAAAAAAAGCAAAATATACCCAAATGCAGAAAAACATTTTGAAGACCACTTATAAATGAATTACAAAAACTCTTACATAAGGGGTCTGTTTTTAAACACCTCATTTTTATAAAGTTTAAAGGATGAAACTTGAAACTACCCTCCCAAAATTTAAATTTCATGGTTTTTCATAATCCAAGTCTAATTATTGTACTAATACTAAAAAATCTACCATGAAGATGCAAGGGACTAAAATCATGCTGTGAAAACTTGAAACTTTTGTAATCTCCGGAAATATGCAAATTTTGGTATGAAAGTGTCTCATCTAGTCAGATCATTTACAAGCTCTCTTATGCTGAGCACTGGCACAGATTCACAATAACCAGCTATGTTACTGTACAGCAAAGCATTTAAAGTAGCTCTTCCACTTGAGGATGCAATGGGATAGAATGAACCAATTTAATTTAGATAAATGGATCCCTGAAGATCAGCAGACAAGACCTCTTGGAACATTGTCTTCACTGATTACTGAGTGAAGCTTGATGTGAATGTCTGCTCTATCACCCCACTTCCTAGAGAAGCTCTGCTCACGGGGAGTGAAGCCTGTCTGATGTCCTTGTTTACTGCTGCATATAGGCTCCATGAGGGAAGTTCATCAGCATCTTTTTACGCATAATTTCGTAAAGTCAAAAAATTAGAGTTCTGCATGAGAAGCTGTATTTCCTCTAGCCAGTGAAATATACTTAGGTAGCTTTCTTGATGAATTTCAGACCAAAAAAAAATGTCTATAATCACAAGAGGACAAGGCAATGTTTCAATTCAAAGTAACTATACAAGAATACCGGGTGACCTGGTGATTGCATCTTAAAGGATGGCATTAAGTGAATTACAAAGAACTATGAGCATGGCACAGCTGGCCCAGACATCTGTCTGCAGTTACCCCTTCCTAGCTCCACAATTTGCCCTCTCCCAGCCATTCAACTGTATTGTGACTTGGGCATTGTCTTCTGTCCCAAACTCTCTTTGAAACTAGGACCTTTCTGTGAGATCTGTAAGAGGATGGGGAATGAGGGAAGCTTGGTAAGAAGCCTGGATAAAAGGCCAAATTGTATTGAGAACTCACACCCCAATTCTCTCTGAAGACCTTCTCAGTGAGCTGTCACAGCGACTTTTCCAGCAGCAGGGGGTTATACAAAGGCTGTGCTGGCCCGCAATGGTAAAACTTGTAGACCAGATCTCTTTACAGCCTCTCCTTGACTTGGCTGCTGTTTTTTATTTCCATGCGCTTGGCTTAATTTTCTGGTTTTGAGATTGTATTTGAAAGTTTGACCTGTCATTCTGTTGAAATTGGTTGACATACCTAAAGTTTGCAGAGACGGACAGACAGGCAGATACAGCAAGGTCTCACAAGCATCATTAGTTTAGGAAACCAAAACAGCAACTCAGAAAACAGATTAATATGAAGAGCTTTGAGCAGTATGGCCTGGAATATCCCACCACTGAATAATAAATCCCCATCCATATATGTGATCCAGGATCTGGTTTCAGTCATTGAGGCAAAGGGTGAAAAGTGGTGTTAGGGAAGGGTGTGGAAGAAGAATAGTGCTCTCTGTCTAGCCCATCTGTATTGAGTAAAGCAGAGCCAGACCCTACTGTAGGTTTATTTTGTACATTGGAAGTATTTAGGCTAAATCCGGTCTCAACAATTGTGCAGCTTCATCACATGCTTTTGGGAGGGGAAAACAGTTATGTAATAAAACTAGAAAATATGATCAAAGTTACCAAGCTTTGCAGCAGGCTAAGGAGGTTTGATATTAGGAACCACTTTGTTCACTTTTTTTAAAAGGCAAAAATTAGAAACAAGTTTTGTTTAGACTGCTATATTTATTGTTTGTTTTGTTTTTTCCTTGCTATTTTATCTTTTTAAACTTTTCCCTCTTTCATTCCTTGGTTTTCTTTTACTTTATTTCTGTGATATAATCAATCTTATTATGATCAGACTTACTAATATATGNAAAATTGTTTTGTTTGGATGGTTATTTTTTTTTTTTTTTTTTTTTTTTTTTTTTTTTTTTTTTTGGCCTGTGCAACACAAAAACTCATAATATTCCAGCTGAAGTGTCTTATCTAGCCTCCACTTCAGGCAAAAATGTTTACGCACTGTTTTTATTTGCCTCAATTGATTCTCTTGTGGCAAAGGGTAGAGTATGTCATTCTGTACAACTTACGTTATTAGAAATAAGTACTGAATCAGTTGCTTTAAAATCTCTACGCTAGTTACTGGTAGAATCTTTTCTTCCAAAACCCTTTACAATAAAATAATAATGAAACCTTTTTGAGTGAGTAAATTGGAAATTAGGGCATACTGCTAGCAGCATGCAGAGCTTGTTATGGAGAAGACATCTTTCCTCTTATAAAAAGATATAACATGTTCTGTATAACAGGACTTTCAAAAATATCCAGTGGTAGTAACATGCTTCGTCCAGAGAACCAACTCCTAAAACCTTCTCTAATTTAAAGCAAAGTGAAGATGGAGCTTTCACCCTGAAGAAGGTGAACATCTCTGAAACACTGTACTCTTAATACATTCTTAGGTAGAAAAAAGATTCTTGAGACAGAATCTTTTTAAAAATGCATAAATCACTGCATGGAATTAATTTTATTTACTGCAAACCTATTTGTTTTAAGTATTAGACATAAGTTGCTTCCTCTTATGTTCCTTATGCTCATAATGTTCCTCTTTCATGAAGCAAAAAACATTACACTTGCTACAGCTAAAAAAAATCCTTATTGTTTGAGGTAAAAGACAAATATTTAACACAACCATGCAGCTTCAGAAATCTACTGTATGTCTTTTCTTGTTGATACCTGAATGGTGTGCAACCAAGTGCAGTGATAAATAAGAACAGAGGCCTCACAGAGGGACATTAAACATAATACTTTTTCTTAAAAGAGACCACTGCTTTGTTTCAAGTGCTCTCAAACTAAATGGTGTCTTCATGTTATGTTTTATATTTGACTCATGCCTCTTGCAAAGTTCTGGCACATTCAGTGAATGCACAACTGAAAAGGCAAAACTCAGCACTTTTCCCCAGCACACTTGATATAAGTCAGCATGGCTAATGCCTGTCTGATGGTCCTTGCTAGTTCTAATACACATCTCCTCAAGTGCCTTCATTCCACATTATAGACAAGAACAACAAAAAAATCCCGGTACAGTTACTCAGTTATGCTCGGAGACAACTGATGGAGAAGAATTGCCCTGTGCTGCAAAGAGAAGCTCACAGATGTGGAACAAATAAGGCTGATGTGGCAGGCACCCTTAGCACCTGCAGAGCACATGGAGGCAGAGGTGTCCAGACAACCATTTCACTGGAGACCACCTGAAGTCTCTTCTGAAAGGAGGACAGCTTACAGAGAAGAGAAGATAGAACAGATATTAGGCCTAACAATACCTTTCTCCAGCAGCACTGCAGGCATTATCTTTTCCATTTGTTATTCAGCTGCCCTCTTATGGGGAAAAAGTCATCTTGAAAACCTCATTCCTCATTACCTGCTACTATCTGCTGCTCTTCTTACTGAGATACTGTCAGCACTTGCATCACTATACTAACTTGTGCATCAGCATTCAACATTGGATCAATAAGCATTCCATGCATTTGAAGTTAATAATCCAGCTGTCTTTTATTCCAGGGCTGTCTTGGACTGTTAGAAAGCTGTTCATTGACTTTCCTGAAGTTTGCAGAGTTTTCCTAAGGGCAAATTCCAACACAGTTCCTTCAGTTTTTCCACATTGGTCAGACATATTTGTCTTGTTTCCAGGATCCTGCCTATGGTGGACTTGAGTTCTGAATGCTGTCCCACTTCAGGTCTAATTTTAAATGCATTTTATGTTTGTCATCATTTTCCACAGTATCAAAGAACTGTTTATCACTCAAAACTTCAGGCAGGGGCACTTCCTTTGCCCATCAATAAACATATTGCTAAGAGTTAATCCCAGATCTTTCAGTAGGCCAAGGGCTTTTCCTCAAACTGTGGTCTTAGTTTGGTTTTGTATCTGAACTCAGTTTCCCAAAACTACCTTTGAAAGCTAGACCAGTCATTAACTTCATTTTTACTTGCATGTGTATCTTTTTTAAAACCACGTTGTTTCTGGGGCTCATTTTTGTACAGTGCTTGTATTTTGAACATAGAATCATAGAATAGCTTGTGTTGGAAGGGACCTTCAAAGGTCATTTAGTCAACCTCCCCCTGCAATGAACATAGTGTGGTGGTTAACTATTTCTACTCAAGCTAGTAAAAATAATGAAAAACAATAGATTTTTCAGTACCATCTACTTTCAGAAACGTGAATGCTTCTGCCCATCTTCAGATAGCACCAACTCCTATCATAATGAAGGAATGTCTGGAACTTCCCCATTATCCTTCCCCATTTCCAGAGTTTCAGCTCTCAGTGGAAGATGATTTGCTCCTTTCTTCCCCTAAAGCTGGGGTAACAGTTTCCATTACTACTTTGGCTGCTCTGAACTGGTGCCTGGCTGCAGTCTGTGTTTGTCATGAGGCAATTGTATGACCTCCCTCCTCCAAGCCAGACACATGGCTCCATCCCAGCCTCCAGCCATTCTAAGGATGCCATGCTGCATAATAATGCTGTTGAATAATAAAGTCCCTCAGTATGGGTTGAGATAACTCCGTAAGAAATTCTTACTGCTGGAGGAACATGGCAACATGAGGGAGATTTGCTTTTTTCTATTTGCATGTATTTATTTCTATTTCCATACAAATAGGAAAAAACAAATCTCCCTCATGTTGCCAGATGTAAATACATCTGCCACCCTTCCCTCCTATGTAAAGGCAGTACTTTTAATGACTCACAAGCAGGAAGTGGTTAAAGGCACATTGCTAGCCAATTTTTTCAAGTTGATTAACCATTACAGATAATCTGAATATAGTTAATGAAAGTTATGAGCACCTAGAACTTATGTACTCCATTGATACCATATGCTCTGACACAAAAGCTAAATCAGCTAAACCAAAAAATGACTTATAAAAAAATATGCAGGTGATGTAGCTGGCTGCTGGTGTTCAGGCTTTCATGAAATCACCAAATATTCTACCTGTGATTTATTTATCCATAAACAAAACTTCCAAGTAACTTTCTTTATCCTGAAACACTCAAAAATATTCACAACTACGACTGCACTTTTTTCCCAGGAAAACAGACTGAAATTAAATGCTGCTGATGATAGCAAAGACATTTCAGAGACATTTTCAAGTTATACAGTTTAAAAAATGCAAGAGATTCTGCAGAAACAAACAATTGTGTCTTGTTGCACATTACCGAAAAACATTTAACCTGATTCTGCCACAGATTAATGAGATTCCCTGCGACTGCTGGAAAATGACATTTTTGCAGCATTACAGGTTTCCAGGGGTGTGGTAGTGGTGGAAAGATTTTGCTAGTTATGTTCTAAGCTCCTAGTTGTGGGAACACCCCCACCCCCTTTCAGATTTGTTCAGCTCAACATTAGATGCCTTCTGCCACTGATGCCATGATTCATCAATTTCCATAATGCCAGTAAAATTTGCTAGATTATCTCTTATGATGCACTGTAACCCTCTTGCTGCCTAAATCCCATAATGTATCACTGAAGTCCCATTACTGGAAGTCCATAATGGGAAATTGTGGGTAGAGTAGATCTTGGTGCTATTCTGCAATTAATGCTTGAAATACTCTGACTAGAGTTGTTCAAATGATGCTTTTATATTTCTAAATCAAAGTTCAGAAGTTTTGCAGAATTTTTTCAATCATTTGAGATGAACACAAATGTTCAAGTAAGAGACATTTCCACTGGACTGATATTCTCATTTTTGCCCAAGTTAATTCCTGTTTTGGAGCCAGAAGAGGGGATGAAAAACTCCACTGGCACATCTATCAGCTTTGCGGTCTTCTCCAATTTAATCCAGAAGAACAATTTTGCAGAAGCAGGTCCTTTCCTACTCACACCATTTATTGATTTGTTTATATTGAAACCATTATTTGTATTCAAGAATTGACACTTTAATGACAAAAGGCCAAATTCTGATCTCCCTTCTTAACAGTAAATGTGACTACTCCACTGACTCTATTGCAGGTGTTTTTTCTTTGCAGAGATGTTGGTGATTCTAGGTTTTCTTGCACAAATCAGGAAAGCAAGCCACTCTGGCACTTCTAAAAACTCCTCCTTTGTGAGTAAAGGCTTTTCATTCAGCAGTTCAAGACTACAGTCTCCATTTCAGTCAGCTTTTTGGTAGGCTGAGGTAAATCAGGCAGGAGCTGGGTCAAGAAATTTATAGCCACTACATGCCCTGTGTTTTTCCTCCCACTTTCGCTCCCTACTCCTGTACACACATGTACACACAAGATAAAGTAAAGGAGACTTTAATCAACGTATGGGTGTTACAAGGGATATCTGTAACAGTGACATTCAAGTCCTCTTTCTGTCATGAAGTTCTCAGGAAAGGAGGGTAGTAACACCCACTACGCTCATTTACCTGCTGAGGCTGATACAGTCACCTGTTGTCTTCTTGATATGTGTAGGGCTCTTATGTAAGTGAGGCCTATGCAAATGAGACTGGTTTTATTGTCACAGTTGAAATAACTTCTGCCACTACACTAAAAAACTGAGTCTCTTTTTGGTTTATCATTCCCTAGAATTCCCACTGAAGACTGGCTGCATTAGTGAATTATGTGTATAAAGGGACTTTGTCAGTTTTTTTCAGTTCTGCTCCAGAATTACACATGGTGCATTCCCTCTCATGGACAGTGTTTTCTTCTGAATGAAGAATTGTTCACCAGAGCTTCAAACATCATTTATTTAAACTCTCTTGAAACCTATTGATTAGGATGTTCAAAGTGAGTGACTTGTAGCAATGAATAAATCCCCCCCAGGGAACAAAGGTGTCTGCTGAAGATGAGACTTGGAGAGTATCCCAATGCATTCTCAAGTACACAAGAAAAAGATTAATTGCATCTACCCTCAAAATGTCTGTGGCTAGATGGCTAGGGAGCTGGAATTACACAGGGAGTCTGTAATCACTACTGTCCTGTCGTACACTATCAGAAAAGGAAAAAAGCCATATAATTGCATATAAGTATATATATATATATATAGTGAATGAAGTTGCTAAGTCACTGTTCATCATGTTTGAAAAATCATGGCAGTCAGGTGAAGTTCCCAACTTCAAAATATAACCCCTATTTTCAAGAAGGGGAAAATGGATGACCCAGGGAATTACAGAGCAGTCAGTCTCACCTCT
>NDXB01017329.1:140410-166323 GCA_002631895.1 Agapornis roseicollis | reverse complement strand
AAGGAAAAAATTCTTTCCTGTTAGGGTGGTGAGGCACTGGAATGGGTTGCCCAGGGAGGCTGTTCCATCCCTGGCAGTATTGAAGGCCAGGCTTGATGAAGCCTGACATGGNAAGGAAAAAATTCTTTCCTGTTAGGGTGGTGAGGCACTGGAATGGGTTGCCCAGGGAGGCTGTTCCATCCCTGGCAGTATTGAAGGCCAGGCTTGATGAAGCCTTGGGTGACATGGTTTAGTGTGAGGTGTCCCTGCTTATGGCAGGGGTGCTGGAACTAGATGATCTTAAGGTCCTTTCCAACCCTAACTATTCTATGATTCTAAGATATGAACGGCTTTTTTCAACCTAAACCTGCCTTCCCAAGGGTGTAAGTGATCAACACAGCAGTTTTCTTACTCTGCATATTAGCAGCTGAAGCCAAAATGCTAAAAAAGAAGTGAGATCTGGCCTTGAACAGGGGATAGCAGCTTGGCTGGAAGATACAGCATCTCAGTGCGTCTAGGGTGCCTGTGGTACTCGGAGCCTTTCTCCACTGGATAAGGCTGCCCATGATGAGCTCTCTTTTAAAAACTCCTGTGACTGAAGAGACCAGGAGAGAGAACCCCTAAACCTGGGATAGGAAACCTCACACAGTCATATTTGAAAACTGCATTTGGATAACATAGTTTAATGGTGCTTTTTTTTAACAATGCTTTGATATCACGGCATTAACCGTGTATCAGCATTATTATAATCCTCAGCAGGCTTCTAAGGATGGTTAGTACTGATAGACATGTGTTAGGCTCTGAATCTATGATCTTCTGTAATTTTGAATTACTGAGTAGAAGTCTGATGGAGTGTTAAACATAAAAATGCTCAGTAGTGCTTTATTTGGGAAAATGCATCATTGAAACAATACGGCAACTCACTAAGTAATATGTGCCTGTATGGAAAACTCACCTAGTACTACACACATAGCCTGATGGAAAGTGCACTAAAGTGAAAGCACAGACTTCTATTTACTCCAGTGGGTCAGGGCCATTAAACACCTTGAAGAGGCTTCCACTGAAGAATATCTCCTTGTTGATTTTATTCCCTTCTCCACTCTCCAGCTCAGTCAGTGACCTTGGTAAAGTGCAGAGCTTTGTAGACTTCTACACTATGTACTGAACATAGCAATCCTCTGCTAAGATTTAGAATCTAATTTCTGTTGCTAATGTCACATGCCCTGAAGGATACTCACTTTCTGATTAGATTGAAAATTAAACCATACAAGCTATTTTTCAAGACAACACCTAAACCCAAAATGGTATGAGAAATCAAATTTACAGAAGACTCAGGGTCTTGATTTTTGTATACAGATTGCTAACCTTGGGGTTGTGCCTAGCTAGACAAAACCTAAATCAAGTCCTGCAATTGCTCCTTTAGCCTAGAATTATTTGTGTGGGAACCAGATTAAAACCATGTATCTTTTCCCAATGAACAGTCAGAAAAGATGGTGTTTCTTCTACCATGGCCACAGCCAGGAATTCTACTGGTGCTGACACTGCTCATAAGCATGTGTTCACCTCCTTTTCAAGCTTTATGAACAAGCTGTAGCCCTCTTCATCTGAAGATCATCTCAGAGGTGTGTGAGGAGAAGCTGTATGTATTTTTCCCAGTCCATGTTGCTTTGGCTGTTGCTGATGGAAGGGCACAAAACAATGAGATAAATAAATCAGGAGAGCTGGTGAACTGCCTTTTAAGATCCTTTTAGGATCCCTGTTTTAGGTTACTGTATGTGGCTCTTCCTCAGCTCAGAGGGCTTACTCTGTCTTTCAGAGTAAAATACTTACGCCTTTTATTTGTCTGGTACTGATTTCCCAGAATTGCATAAACATCCAGAATTATTCATGTGGTTTACTCTGCAGCACTTCCTACCTAATGATTTAAGGTCAGAGGCAGAGGTTCACAGGAAAAGAGCTTAAATCCTTAATGTCACCTCCACATATCCTTCTAAACAATGGCAAGAATGGAGGTTTTTTAGATTATGTCCCCTATCATATGAACTCATATTTATATTGTGTTTTCCAAGGAAAATGCAGTACATTTTCACCAAGGAAATTCTGGGGGAGAAAATGTGAACCAGAAAATGAATCAACCAGGCTCTCACACAGGTTTTCAATTAGCATCTGGCTCCCTTTAGAGTCCTGGTGCAGGTAATAAATGCCCAAGTCTGGCACAACAGGAGTGCGTTCCTACCTGTGCACAGCAGTGTACCACCCAGCTGCAAGGGTGAGGTTGATGGCGACGTCTACTGGTATCATATCTGCCACTGCTTCGTTGTTGGCAATGGCAGTCCGGAGAATCCCTTTGCCTGCCTGTGGAACAAAGGAGAACAGTCACTAAAGTAAAATCATGCTAAAATTTCATCAGCTTGGACTAAGGAAACACTGTCATGTTAGCACTTTTCAAGCTTGGCACCTGCTGCAGAAGAGTATTTGGTTTCTGTGGAAACAAAGATGGATCCCACTATTCTGTGTTTCCAGAGGAAGTCTGAAACATGATGATGACTGTGCTGCATGTAACAAGAGAAGCTGTAACTCTTATTTAACTCAGTATGAAAGAAATACTTAGGAAAGAGATGTATTTGAATTTAATGAAGTAAAATTTCCAGTGATATCTGAAGATACATTTTCTTATATGACACAGGCTGACAGAGGTCTGAGTGTCCCTCAAAGACAGTAGTCACTTTGGAAATGATACCAATAGATTCTTTGAAAGTTTACTCCCTTTTCTTTGGATGTATTCACATCTTCCTCTTTTCGAAAGCTGTGTCTGTTAAACACAAAGATACAGTCAGGACATGGCCCCTGCCTTGAAGAGCTTGCTGCCCAATGAAACTCAGGAGATGAATGGGTGAAAATACAAAGTACTGACAACCAACATTTTGCTTCGGTTGGAAGTGCATTTGTGAGGGGATCAGTCTCCCCAGTATGTATATATTTAACCTGAATGCTTATGAAGGAGTTTCCCTCATGTTCAATTAGTATTTGGAGGTTCCATAGGAGAGACATGGCAACAGATGGCAACAACATGGCAGACTGAATCTAAGAAGACAATTCAGCAATATAAAAATGTGGAGATAAAATGGGGTGAAGGAACTTCACCTTGTGTGGCACATACGAGGATTGAACAGAGCACATAAAAAAAAAGAAACCCCCAACAGCAAAGTCAAGGTTGCAATCAAGTTATCTACATGTGGGAGATAAAACACAGTGAAGTTGAGGACCCAGTGAAAAACCTGGGAGGAAAAAAGCACTGGTGAATCAAGAATTTTCATGAGCTAAGACTCCTGAGCAGTTTCATCTCATCCTTGGCGCAGCTGGCAGAGGGACTGTAGACAAACTCAGAAACAGGCAAACGTAAGTTTTCCTGTGTGATTCCATCCTCCTAAAACCCATAGCACGCGGTTAACTTCTGCTGCGCTAAACTGAACCTCAGCTGAACCACACGTATGCTTAGAGATTGAAACCTTAACCTGGAAAATCTGGAGCATCCCCTTTGTTTTTGTTTTTCTTACTACTTGCTACTGTTCTAACTACTATTTTTCAAGGGAAAAAAGGCAAAAAGAACTGAAGGAAGCCATGAAGCTTAGCCATGAATTTTCCACTGCTGTGAATGCATGCCCGCTAAAGAGTGCTGTGTGATCAACTATCACATTTTTATAGGCACATTGAAGACCTGTTTGAGGTCTTCAAAACTAGAAAGTTTGATGAATGTGCTTCAGACATGCCTGTATTGAAGCAGCATGTGATGGTCATATACACATGAATGAATTAGATCCATATATTAAATATTCACTGAAGATTTCAGGTTTGAGCGTTTTAAGTTACTTTATACATTGGAAATGGTTTGGTGCTTCTTTATCAGGTATGTCTTGATTTCTCTTTATAACTGCTGACTGTTTTCTCTTTAGTGAAGTAGAAGCTACTGCAGCTGAAGCCTCCAAAATCATTTCCCAGTCTGAGCCTGATGTCTCTGGACAGCTTCCCAGCTGAAGTGCTTTAGGGCAAGACACTGTACAGAGCATAACTTAAATCACAGTTCTGCCTTACAGATCCCCTGCCTTGCAGGGAAGAAGGTCTTTACATGTAATATGGAAAAGTGAGACAAAATGCCTCAATTACAGTCCAATGGAAATGTAATTAATTTAATTTTGTTCTTCAATCAACAAAGCTTCTCCTCACGGCAGCTGAAGCAACTGTAGGCAAAAGAAACATAATCACATTACCTAGAACAACTTGAACCCCCATATTTCATGAATATTTAAAAGAAATATGTCTATTTATGGAATGAAATGATCAAACTCAAATATGGTAATGGTGGCTGAGGAAAAAAGTCTTCACAAGGTCTGGAGTCTGGGGGTTGTCCTTCATACAGGATGAGCTTGGGCTAGAAGGTAAAATTATTTTGGTATGATGAGACACCTTAAAAAACAAACAAACTGACCACCAAAACACTTTCCTTTTACTTTCTCCATCCTTAATTAAGGCAAACAAAGCTACTTGAGTATTAAATACAGTTTGAAGCCAAGACAGCTGGTGGTAATCACACAACTTGCAGGTAATCAAGTTCAGATGGTAATCATAACAGGTAATCATAACAGGTAATCATAACTCAGATGTTGAAGGGTTAATTTTCAAACTACCAAACAGGAATTACCAATTCACCATATCCAAGCACATTTATTCAAGCCATGCATTTATTTCCTCCCCCCTTTCTCCAGAAAAGCAGAAGTGTCTTGGGCTTTTCACTTCCAGATAACTTGTACAGTCCAGCTAAGATCAGTAGCAACTGGAGATAGTACAAGACAAATACTGTCTTGTCAGCACTCCCCACATGTTTCTCCACATCACAGAGTCCCTGCTCCTGACTGGTGCTAGTCAACACTGCTCCCTGTAAGGCCAAAGAGCTGCTGGACACAAACAACAACCTGGTGTGTGCATCCTGCACCTATTGTCATTGCTCTTTGTTTTTGTTTTTAAATTGGCTAAGTCTTGATATATTTACATATCAAATCATCACATTTCATCACTGGAGAGCTTAGTGCGGATGACATGAATTTCATTGTATCTTTATTTCCTATACTGACAAACCTCAAGAGTTTCAATCCTTAACCAAAAAATGCCATTTCTGTTTCAAAACTGTTTCAGTGAAAGTCAAAGCTTTTATATAACAGGGAAGTTATTTACTACACTGATCCAAGAACCTCAAAATCTTTACTTTCCACAGAGTTAATCTGGAGATAAAGGTACAAGCTGGCATCTGTGTGTGAAACGTGGCCTGAGTGACGCAACTGTTAATTCTGTTGCATTCAGTAGGGCTAGAAAGTTTTTTGCTTTGAAGAACAGAAAATACTAGCTACTGGTATGTGTGGCAAAAGCTAAGCATATAAAATATATGCAAGCTCTAGTGTAAGTACTTAATACAGACACTACTGAAAGCCTGACATATAGACAAAATTTCCAAATACTTAACCGTTAGTTGTTTTTTTACTTGTTGGCAGATTAGAAGAAAATAAGAGGGGGGAAATGCTTTTTAAATGACAAAGTATTTGATTGGCATGTTTTTATATGGCTGAAAGCACACAAGTTTGGCCTGTGTTTTATAACATACCGGCATATGATAACATCTATGACAGCTAGCTGCTGTAGTTTGTTCCTTAGGTCATTCACTTGTGGGAAACAAAGAGCAATGCAATCGAACTTTTTTGTATGACATCCATCTTGCAAACCAATTCTGGACGAATTTTTGTTACAGACTAATGCTCAAAAGCAATAATAAAACCATAAAAACTCACAGATACCATTAAAAAAGTTAGAACCTATCACATAAAAATGCAAGGAGTGGATCTGCAAAATGAAGTAACTGCAGAACTTTATCATGATACGAACATCATGACTGAAACACTGAAAACAATACAAGATGCTGTGAGTAGAGCAGAGTGACAGTACCAGCTTTATGAGCAGTCAGCAATGAGTAAAAGACTGATGGATAATTATTTTAAAGAAACTGTGACATGAATAGAAGCTAATAACACTTTGTGAACACAAATTATGTGTTTTGGGGGCTTTTCAATGTCTCTGAAGTGTGGGGTTTCAGATAAAAGCATTAGCTGGGATACACCCACTAATTTCACCAGCCCTGTCGATGCCAGTAGTAACTGTAACAGTTTCTATTTATGCTCTACTTCAGGTATAAATGAGCTTTTCTAACAAGATGATATTTGGATTTTATTCTGCTCTCCTATCATTCTAGACTACAAATCCTTTTGTACACACTGCAGCAGGCTGATTACAATAAATTTTTTACAAAATAATCAAGTTGGACAAATCATACATGAACAAAAATATCTGCCCACAGCTATACAGCATTATGTAGTGACAAATAGACCCAAGGCAACATTTTTAGTTCAGAAACAAATACAAGCCAGGAGAAGAGGTACACATTGTTAATGACTGTTTTCATATTACAGGCAATATTTTACCAAGCTATTCATTATTTCTCTGATGGGTTTGTTCCTCACCATTTTGCACAGTACTTATTTACACCAGTGTTAAGCAAGGATGTAGTGAATTATCCATGTGACTGGCAGTATATGAATTGATAGTTACACACATTATTTGGATGTACTCTGCACATGGGCAAATGCTGTATAACTCAATGGCAAGTAAGACCCAGAATCTTTGTTATTTGGAATGGTCACAAACTATAGCAAGGGACTTAAAAGCAATACATATGACAATAAATGAAAGGATAAATAATGCTGCCTTGTATTGATGGTATGGTAATCTGGCCTGGAAAAATAAGTTCTGTTGTAAGACTCAAGTTTTGACACTTATGATTTATCCTACTTTCAAGGATGCATCTTTTGCCCTTCCTTTGAAAATTTGCCCAAATTTGTCCAAAACTTTACTTTTTTCAGAGTTTTCAGAAGCTGTAATTCACATTAGTGAACCAGCAACATGAATACTCTTTCAATGTCCTTTTTTGAGCACAGCATAAACAGGCAGTCTTTTGGGTCCTACATGCATATAAATGCATGGCAAGTGTGTGACATCTTTCTACAAGATTCAGAAAACTGCTATGATCCTTTTTCACACACCATTTCTAAGTGAAGCTGCAGAGTAACTTTACAGTTGCTATTTTAGGCACTCAAACTCCACTTTAAGGGGAGCTTAAATAGTAACCAGACATACCGCAATAAGTATTCCACTTGTGCCGTTGAAGTTGTCAATCCAACCCTGCAAAAAAGAACAACTATTACTACTTCTTTCAATGACATGTTGCTTACAGTGGCTTTGAAATGGTCAAAAGCTGTAATGCTGTGGTGTAGACAAAGAAGCAACAAGGCACCAGTTACAATGGGTGCCAGCCTATCTGGGACAGCTGCCAGGAAGCTAACCAGTACAAAGTACCTGATTTTAAATAGGGGATGCATTGTACGATACCTCATTCTATCTGCAATTTACCAATCAACAACAAAATCTATGTTTGTTTTTAGAAACCACTTATTTACTGTTATAACCTGGCTACAGGAATAAACTCTGGCTTTAAACACTATCGTGCCTTGGTGCTGTTACACTTGCTGAAAACGGTCAGTGTGTTATATACCCTTTGACATACAACACGAAGATGTCACCAAGACTGATTTAGTTACCCCAGCTAATATCTAAGGCAACTGCCACTTGCAGGAGCTAGAGTTAAAAGCAGTGATGAGCTGTCTGATCTGAAACAGGTTACGACACCTAACAGAGCTCACTCTGTCTTTTCAAGATGGGAGGCTTGGCTTACAGCCTTGGCTGTATCCGAGCCATCTTTGGCAGGCTTCAAGCTGCATTAAAGCCAAAGGTGACTTTATGTTGCCTTTGCAATTTGGCTGCAATGTTAGGGCACATTATTCTTACCAGTATATTTAGCTTACTGAATTATTTCAGTCCAAAGATACTGCTGTATTTAATCACTGTGTGGCTGACATTTGTATCTGCAACAGGTCCATGCAAGTGTGAATCCAGCAAATTCAGTGACTACCAACATAAGACAAATACTGCACATGACTATCAAATGCTTTCAAGGACCATGTGAAGTCATGTGCACATTGGGATCTCATAAATAGGTTGACTAGACCATGAGAAGACTCAAAGCAGAATGCATTAGGACTATGACCGACCCTCATATCTTGTGTTTCCCCAGTTAGTACAGAAACTCCCCTGTGTGCCTGTCTGGGCATAGTCCTCTGCCTGTAAGACTGTCAGTTGCAAGTCCAACATTCTGCACCATTGTTATCCCAGCCTTGTTATTGATATTATTGCTTAAATGTGTTCTTTTCCTGAAGATACTGAAGAAGTCTTGCTGTTCTACTCCAGCACAGGTCTTCTACCTCTTCCACATGTTTTCCTATGAACTGGAGTACCTGTTTCTCAAGCAGACAAGTAGGTAGACAAATAGGTACAAGTAGGGATTGATTCCTGACAGTGCTGTAGTTCCAGCCCCCCAGAGAGCTCTCAGCAGAGAACTGGGACATATTAATGCTTACTGGGAAAGGCTCATGCCAGCTAGCTCCCACAATGGACGGCCTGATGATAGCAATGTTCAGGTTTCCTTTCTCTTGCTGAACCAGGTATTCTGACAAGGCTTTGGTGTAGGTGTAAGTGTTAGGCCATTCACCAAGCAGCTTGGGTGTGATGTCTTCAATGATAGACTCATCCAACCACCTACAGAAAACAAGGAGACCATCATTATCTGCCATACAGAGAGAGAAAAGACAGTAATCCTCACCTGAAAGAAATGATAAGCGAGTCAAAGCCATTTAAGACAAAGCAAGGAGCAACTGGTTTGGATTTAGAACAGCTCTGTGGGAGAAAGGTTACTTTTGTCCTCAAACTGCAAAATAACCCTAGTGAGCTTCATGCTATGCTGTCCAGCTCAACTTCAGGCATCTATGCAATCCCATTGTAAAGCAATCACTTGTGTGCTTTATGCTTCACTGCGATCTGTAACAAAAATATAGCAGTGGTCTGATTGAGGTTTCTGGCTGAGCACTCTAGCCAGGTAGTGCTCAGCCATAGCCAACGCAGTTGCTATATACTCCCAAGTACATTTCATGAGGTTCCTGGTAACCTTGAATTCCTGAGTTGAGTAGCATTATGAAGGTCTCAAAAGGTAAAACAACATACTAGACAGATAGTATTCTAGTAGCACTAGTAACAATGTTAAATGCTCCTTCCTACCTGTTTTCCACAGGCTTGGTGCATAGGGAGTTAGGAAACTGTCAGTGCTAGCTAAGTGAAAAAAACCCAAACAAAAATATTTGTTTTTTCGAAACAAAAACACCCCAGTGAGTATTTTCTTAGGTATTCAGGTATCGAATCCATCAGAAGTACTTATGCATATACCTTTTAAAAAGTGGCCCTCACCACTGCAGTGCTGCAGTGATGGCCTAAGGCTCAAAGGCTCTTCCCTGGCACACCAACAAGACATCACTGGTCCTGCCAGCATTTGGGTTCTGAAGGACAGGAACTGGCTGTACTTCCAGAGCCCTTGCAACTCCACTGCCAATCCCTGACAGGCTTTCAGCAGTCTGATGTTACACCACAGAAACAAAGATTAACTCCCATAATCCAATTTGTAATTAAGTCAATGGAGTTCAGACTGAACTGCTGTGCTCTTCCCAGGGGCACTGAAAGGATACTGTTCCCAACATATCCCTGCTTCACCCCTCCTTATTCTGAATTTCAGAAGCAGGTGGAGGCCAAGGAGAGAGGAATGAGGTTGAAACTGTCACACCTGAAGAATTACTTGATCATATCACCTTAAATGTGCAAACACCTGATGGCTCAGGTGCACACTGCTTTTTGGATGGCTCTCATCGAACATAGACAGAAATACTACAGGAAAACTGACAGACGAGAAAACACTGATTCACTGAAACTGCAGAAAAGTTCGCACGGGACGGTTGAATTCAGTGATCTTTCATGTTTGGAGCACATTTGAAAAACTCTGACAGGTTTTAGAATATAGATTTTTTTTTAGTTAAAAAAAAGGTGTTGTGGAGGCACGAATACCTTGCTTTGCAACCCTAGTCCCATGCTTCAGAAACACGCATGGCAGAAAAAATGTTTAAGCATAAAATATGAAGTTGAACTACACTGAGGCTATAAGCAGCACACAATATTGACTTAATTTACAAAGCTGCTTAGGCAGCCATTGAACCCAGCCTCCTCGGGGGCTCAGCTAAACTGCAGTTGTTTGAATCTGTTGAGTAATTAATTACCAGGCTACCAAAAGAAGATGTCTATTTCTGCAGAGCCTGAAGACTGGGTTCATTTGGGAACTCAGACTAAGCTGCATACAAGCCTTCTTCTTCTCTTCCCTTCTATTTGCATATTTTTACTTAACTAATAGATATAGCTCACATGTTTGCATTCTTATGAAGCAAAGGCAGGTGTAGAAGTACAAGGAAAAGCAACTTCCCCTAGTCCTCATCCTTCCAGCCAGGCCTCTGCATTACTTTCCATGGCCATCAAGAGGACCACGCTCCTGCCCGTCTCAGGGTACCATCCTCCCAGGTGATTTTATCTACCAGCACTAGCATCACAGGAGTGCTGAGCTGACAGCTCAGTGAGGTGAAATGGTCCTCTTTCCCTGTGACCTACTTTGAAGATTTTGAAATGCTAAATCACAAAGCTATGGCTTTTGCTCACTGCTGCAATTGCCCCGTAGAAACAAGAGATGCAAATGAAACCATTAGTGACCTCTTCTTTCACCATGTATATGTGCCAAATTACTCTGCCATAGGAAAATATAACTGTCTGTATTAACCGCTTTGTATTAGTCAGATGTTCTCTTTCTTGTAAGTAATGACGGATCTACATTTTCTGCAATAACAAACCCAGTTCTTCTTCACTGTGTGCTGTGTTCCTTACCTCAGCACACCCTTCAAAGCTGATTTTCCTCAGCTTTAGATTAAGGCAAATCTTGCTTGATGTGGCAGATTATACGTTTCCTCTATTGGCCTGGCAGCACTTAGAAGTGTGACTTTTGTTTACACAGATTAAGCCTAAGGCTTTAGCTGCAGGTTAAATATCAAAATACAGGAAAGCAGGGATATAATACAAGGATAAGAACAGAAAAAAGAAACAGCTGGGAGTCCTATTTGGGACTGTGTACACTGAATAAAGAATCATACACATGTATCAAGTACATGGTCAAAAGTATGATTAAATGAGTCTGTTATTGCACCCATTTGTGTGATCATACACCCTAATACACTTGCAGAAGAGCACTTTAAGACAAGAGTTGTTTGTGAAAATAATCCTTCACAGCTGGCTAATGCAAAGCATGACATGCATTTCTTCCCCCTTTTTGAAGGGAGTTTATATTTTCTTGTCTGTTTTATTTCCTCCCCCCCATTTTGAAGCTAACATTCTGATACCTGTTCATCTTTCTCTTAAACCTTCTGTACTCAGATATCCACATATTACTTCTTCCACTTACATGGAGAATCACTACTTCCACGTCCGCTTACAAAGGTGCATCACTCCAGTCTCCTTCCAACCCTGCTTTGTCTTCTCTCTCCAAGTAATCCTCTGCCCTTCACAGTCTCTCAGTTTTCTCTATCCCATTCTGCCTATGTTCTGTCATCCCAACATATAATCACAGACTGGTTTGGGTTGGAAGGGACACTGAAGACCATCCAGTTCCAATCTCCTGCCACCAGCAGGGACACCTTCTACTAGACTAGGCTGCTGCAAGCCTCATCAACAATGGGTGATCAACATCCCAGGGGCCTTCCCCATCCTGCTCCTTCACACACTCTGTGGCCCTGTGCATCTCTTTGTATGTTGCCTTTGATTTGCAGAACATCTTCCAAACCAATGACCCTGGAGACAAGGGTCAATTTTGAACAAGCCCCACCTGATTTCAATGCCTTTGAAAGCAGTGGTTTCACTGCTGTGTTGTTGCTGTGACAACACTGTAAAGAAGCAGATGTCATGCTAGCTGAGGGCATGCTGTGATTTCTCTTTCACTGAAAGTACCAGAAAGTGGTGAATTCTGGAGAATGAAAAACAGTAAAAAAAAAAAAAAATAAAAATAAAAGAGCCAAGAACCCTAATTTGTAATTATGTGGCTAAGAAAAAGGCCCTCAGTACCAAGATAAACACATTAAGGCACACTCTGACAGCCCATCCTCTGTCACTCAGCCTTTCTTTCTAACATCATCCTCTCTGCTGCATATGCAAACAACAATAAATAAATCCTTATTGTCTTACATGAAGCAGCTGAAGTAGCTGGGGTGCGCAGGGGTAACCCCTGTGGTAGCCAGGCACTTCAACACATTACTGATTAGCATTCAGACCTTTGCTGGAGTCTTACGTCCAAAGTTGCAAGTAATGGTAAGTTTTTGGGAGCAGCGAAATGTATTAGTGATGAATGCCAAAAGACATTGTAAAACTGAGTCAGTGGTCAAAAAGACGGCAGATTAGCTTCACTGTAAATAAAATTAAGGTAATGAATTTAGGGAAAAGCAGTCTAAATTGGTCTTAGAGGTTGCAGAATTCAGAACCTGGGAGCTGCAGCCCAGTAAGAGCTAGCTGACAGCTCTATGAAATCTCAAAAGTCAATGAGTAGCAACAGACAAAAAAAGTCAGTGACATGATGAATATCGTCATGTACCGAGAACAAGGCCAATGGTGTCATCTGAAACTGTTTAAATAAAACTTCGAGTTACCACACCTTGAGTACTTCATGCAGTTCTGTCTGGCCTCTGCACCTCAGAGAATGAGTGGAATTAAAAAAGAGCAGAGAGGAAAGGCAACTAAAATCATCAAGAAGATAGATCTGTTGGCATATGAGTAGGCAGTAAAAAGGCTGAAACTCTGCAGTCTGCAGAAAATGAGGTCCAAGTTGAATGAAATACAGATTTACAGAGGCAGTAAATAGAGCAAATGCTGCAGATTCTGCAATGCTATGACTATGGGACATGAAATGAAACTACCAGCATGACAGTTTGAAACAGGTAAAGAAAGCTTGTCTGCACACAGCAGTTGGTTGATAAACTGGAACCTGCTGCCACAGGGGGTTGCAGAGGCAGAGTATGGGATAGCTCAAAAATGGATTAAACAAATTAGTAGATTCAAAAAACTGCTCAGAAAAGAACAGGCCATAACACCCCTCATTCATACAACAGTTCTGGTTTCTGGGAGGCTACAATGGGAAAGAGCTGCAAAAGCAGCCAGGTTGGTGTAGTCACCCTTACGAGCATCTCCCAGTGCCACTGTTCAGGGCAAGATACTGGGCTAGGCAGTCCATTGCTCTCATGCACTAGGGCATTTCTTATGTTTTTATCATGTTCCACTTGCAGAATAAATGACAGATGACTACTGGATGGAAGTAAACATACCAAAGAACAGAGGCTACTGGAGAAGTTGAAACAGAGAACACTGATTTCTATTCAATTTCCTAGAGTAGCACTTAGTGAAATTATTTCTTTAGACAAACATTTCCTTGAAATAAAATCCCAGTGCATCTCCTATTGGACATGAATTAATCTCATCTCCTATTACTGTAAATGAAGGAGAAGAAAGATTTTATACCGGCTCTTTGGGTTATAGTTCATGGGTCCGCTGCTTGTATCACGTAAGTAGCGTTATCACTAGAAAATAGATGAAAACAAAACTACAGCTGTGGGAAAATTCTCTAAGGGGAAGGTTTCCTGAGGCCTTTAGCAGTAGATGTTGTTATTCTTTGTAATTATTCTTCATTTCAGTAAATTCAGTTAAACAAGCCTTTTTGTTGTTCCCTCAAAGTCCTGGATTATCACACTGAACTCTCTAAGAAACAGCCCTTTTCTGACTTATTCCCATACAACTCCAGTTTAATACCACAGGATTGTTGAAACAGATGTAAACACATTGGGAATCTGAAGAGATAAAGGAATAAATACAAGGTATATGAAAAATCTTAGTTCTTACTAAGGCAGCAACAGAGGTAAGGTAGTCTTACAGAAAGCCGCAACACAACTCCATTCCTTGTTAGCAAATACACTTGTGTTTTAATACACTCAATGCTGGACTCCCATGAAATCACACGCACTTTTTAGAACTGTGTGAAAACGTTCAGAGGTAGCTGGAATTGCAGGGTTAATAAGCGCAGTTTATGCTACTTCCTAACTTTTTGTATCTGGAGAAGTATTCTTAAGCTCAACCAAATGTTTATAAAACATGATTTCAGCAGCCCTCCAGATACAAAAGCTCCAAATCAGAGTCTGTATTTCTTCTGTTTTCAAAAAATGAAACAACTCAGTAAAGCTAGTTTCAAGATAAAACACAGAAAGGACAGACTTACTGGATGACATTCTGTGGACAGTACCACCCAAAAGCACATAGGACAACAGCTCTCTCTTTCTTTGGTCCCACTCTCATAGAACCATAGAATCAACTACTTTGGAAAAGACCTTTAAGATCAACAAGTCCAACTATGACTGCCAAGCCAACCACTACCCCATGTCACTGCGGGCCTCACCTACACAGTCTGTGAACACTTCTAGGGACGGTGATTCCACCACTGCCATGGGCAGCCTGTTCCAATGCCCTTTTGGTGAAGAAATTGCTCCTAATGTTCAATCCAAATATCCCCTGGCACAGCCTGAGGCTGTTACTTCTTGTCCTGTCACTTGTTACCTGGGAAAAGAGATTGACACCCAACCTCACTCAATCCTCCTTTCAGGCTGCTTTAGAGATGGATAAGGTCACCCCTGAACCTTCTCTTTTCCAGACTAAACAACCCCAGTTCCCTCAGCTGCTCCTCATCAGGCTCATTCTCCAGCATTTGTTGCTGGCCTGGGTATGTGCAGACAAGGCCATAAAGCAGCAACAGCAATGATGAACAGAAACCCCATCGGTGTGGGCGACGTGAACAATTCAAAGGTCTTCTGCAGAATGGAGCAAAACCAATGTCAGAAGAGGTGATGCAGTAGGCAAATCGTACTTACTCTATTAAATCGAAGAGCTTCTTGGGCTCAGCTGGGGGTGGGTAGATGATTTCATCTATGCATTTCCGGACACAATTTGCATAGGCGGTGGAGATATGGATGAAGGCCTCGAGGTTCTGCATCTGCCGGGCCAGCTCTAGAAGCCGCTGTGTGCCCAATGCATTTAGTTGCAGGGCATGTCTAAAGAGAGTTGGGAAAGGAAACAAAATGTGTTACACTGGAAAGAATATATGGAAGCTGAGCATTATACAAATCTCAAATAATGAAAATGGAAGTGAGAGAAAAGAAGGGATCACAGCAGAGCAGAAAGCTTCAATGCAATGCAAGGGCTAAACCAGCTTCCACCTGGATTTACTGTTCTGGCCATAGGAAGTCTTTCAAATATTTTTACTCAATTTGAATGATCAGAGGTAACATTCCTCTAACATTGTTAAATCTGACATATTTACCACCCCTTTCTGGAACAAACATTTCCAAAACAGATGACCACAGAGGTGTTATGGTTCCTATGGTGCCCTGTCAACATTCTCTTCAAGGGATGACTGCTAAACCAGATAAACACACGGTTTCAGCAAGCAGCAAAAGGTCCTTCAGTCCAGGAAAACAGGTTCATACTGAAAGAAACTCAATTAGAGATAACAGCTTAAATTCCTAAGGAATGCAGAAGACAGCTAATAAACATAAGAGAAAAAGAGTCCTGGTTGGCAAGGTTGACCTTGAAGCACAGAGCATAACTTGAATCGTCCTGGACCTGTCTGCAATGGATCTCAGTGAACAGATGTTCAACTCTGTTGCACGCTTTGTCCTGTAAGGAAGACTTTCCTGCACAAAGGGAAAAGGCTAAGGAATATGCAATCTGTTCAGCACAGGAGCATAAGCTTTCAACAATGAATACAAGATTATAAATAATGCTATCAAGTACAGCATATACTAAAGAAATTAATTATACCAACATTGAAGGGAAATTGTAAATAGTCCTGATGAATGAAAACAGCAGCTAACAGTATGATTAATGTTTGCATCACAATATCTAAATTCAGAGATACTTATTTTTTTTAGTATGACACTACTAAGAATAGTGTTTTCTACAGACTTCTTTTTCCTCCTGCTCTTCTAGCAGGATGAATCCTTCTACTTTAGCTACACTTCATATGAAAGCTACTCTTCCATATACATTTCTATTCAACCATATCCTTTCTGAGAGGGGAAGAACAGGATTGCGCGAGGAATACAGGCCCAGCACAGATTTCTGATGATATGTTCAGAGTTCCTTTAGCCTTTCAGGGGAATTTCATTTAACCCTGGTGATTTGTTACTCTTTTTTTTTCCCTATTTGCATTAAAAACGCATCTACTGATATTTCAGTATAATACAGTTTCTCAGATTTCTACCCCCAAGAGTTCCATCTGGAGAACTCCCTAAACGTACTGAATGTTGATGCCAATAATTCATCAGTTTCTCTGTTGCTGCCTTTCTATTACCTTGATAGCACTGCTTTTGCACCCCCCTTTTCTATCGGCTCTACATGTTCTGTGGTAGGCTTTGGACTTCTGCCCTGTTTAAAAAGTATTTTTATTTTTTTTGTGTTGTTAGCAAGTTGCTGCTCAGAACTCTTATTTTAGCAGCAATATTGTACTTTCACATTTAACTTGTTAGAGCTTTTACCCATATGATAGGTTTTACTACTCAGATAGGAATAATTTGGTTTTAACAACTTATCCTATTTTGCCATTTAATCAAATCGATTTTCCTTGTTCTCTTAGACAGATTTTGACACATCACAAGCAATCAACTTTTAAATAGTTTCTACACTGCCTGAAAGCAGATGACCATTTAAACTTTTTCTTTTAACTGCTTTCTAGCTATCCTCCTTATTAGAAACGTAGTTTCCCTTTAATGCCACTGAGGCGTATTTTTCATGGCATTTTCATTCATGTATTGATTTAAAATCATTTATAGGTATTAATGCAGTGCAGTGCATTGCTACTTAAATCTTCATCCAGGTTCTACACATGGTTAAAAATTATATCAAGAGCTGCTTCCTTTCTGGTGGGGTTCTCTACTTGTTGCAAAAAGCAATTATTTATGGTGGACACAGTGGATATCTATTTAGCCTACATATGAGCAAGTGAAGACTGATATTAGTAATTGTGTTTTCTACCCTCACAGTGTTTTCCAAAAAACTGTGAAGATCTGACAATCCAGAGCATCCCCCTTGGTTTGTTAACATTTATGATTTGCATAGAGGCACTCACACATCTAATCTTGGTTTAGTGGCTTGTTTCTGCTCTTCTTTCTTAATGGAAAGCCTGCCTGGAGAGGCACTCCCAATGGAGCTGCTTCAGAAACTGAGCATTTATTGTAAACAGCTGATTACTCTGAGTCTTGGGTATTTTAAAACTTGGGATAGGCTATTTTCTTAAGCAACATCTTATTTCCCTCTCAGTTTCTCAGCGACAAAGAAAGACCATTAACACTAGGTTTAGAGACAGACACAACATAGATTCACTTCAAGCTGTCTCCAGCTAGTTCTGCCAAAATATCTCCCTCTGACCTAAACCACACTTTTCCCTATCCCAGCTTTAGGTCAAACTTAACTCCCTTGCTATGTTACAACCCAAGCTTGCAGTACTTCCTTCTGTTCCCATGGAAACCAGCCAAGATACTTCACTTTTGACGTGCATATGCACATGACATTTTCAGAGCATTTACACTGCATGTTCAGCGCAGAACCACATGTAACATGGAAACATAAGTGGAGAGCTGTTACTACAGCTATATAGGAAATGCACTGAATGTTGTATTATAAGCTATCATGCACTCTGAATTGTACTCAGTGAATACAGAAAGAAGAAAGGAAGACGTACTTTAGGGGTTCATCAAAGCGAACTGTTGCTGCACAGTGGAAGACAATATTGATCTGGGTCAGCAGCTCCTCTTCATCTTCAGCACTGATGGCCAGCTTGGGCTGAGTGAGTTCAGCATTAATAGGTTTAATCTTCTTGTGGAAATTAGGGCAATCTTCTCGGACCCTGTCAAAGACCTTGAAGCACAAACAGAGAAAGACCAGGTACAGAATTAGGTTACTGAGATCACTTTGATTAGCAGACAGTCTTATGATGTCAGTCAAAGGAAACTGTCACAAAAGAGAATCCCTGGTTCTTTCAGAGGGAGAACACAGGTGAGATGATAAACCAGTTAATTCATTTGTTCCCTTTCACGGGAAAACCCCACAGGAGAAACAGAACAAAAACACAGGAGGTAATGCATTGCCTCTGCACCACTCATTTCCTGGGACAGCCACTGAAAATCCTGTATTCCCACATCTCCTGGAACCACTTGCTCTTTGATCTCAAAGGCTGCCTGTAGGACCATAACAGGAGCTAGAGGAGGAGTGCAGAGTGTGGAGTGGGAAAACTCAAGCAGTTTTCTTGGTGGTTTTACAAAGGACTTGTGCAGAGGAGAGGAACAGGGCACATTCTGGTTTCTCCTCTTTCTTTGCTACTCTTTGCCTACTGTCACTCTTCGTTCATGTCAGATGAGTCAAACTGCCTTTGGGATGGAAGGATGGGGAATCTCAATAACCCATACTGCTAAAGCTGTTGACTGCCATCAGCAATTTTGCAGAACTGGAAAGTGCAGCTAGTTGGTCTCTCAGGCTATCTTCCAGCCCTTTTTTCCTATGAGTATGGTCTATAGCTCTTCCCAATGCACATTTTCTGCTCAGCCTTCTACAGAATGACAAGACTACATCTGTCCACTAAAAAGACCCCTACATTTCCGTATATTTTTCTGTCTGATGACTTGACCAACCCAGCTTTTGGCACCTTGCTTTGCCTAAGATCTGAGATGGCAGGTACTCTGAACAGTGAGATAACTGCATAAACCTCCTGAAAGAAAAAGGAAATCAATACTGTCATAACTTGTCAGTACTTATATGAAAACAGCAGTTTCCTTTCAGTTCCTATTTTTACTCTGAGTAGCTCAGTCACTGATAACCGTATAGCAGGTCTGGATGCAGTTGTGCTTGCACTGTGAAAGCAGATACCTACTTCAGGTTCCATATGGAGACCTTTTAGTTGGTCAGTCTCACAAAGATGAAGCCTGAATTTCAAAACACTACATGAGTGTGCTGGAGTAGTCTCTGAAAAAAACATCTTAAGTTTTAGAAGCATCTGTTCTAAGGGGTTTGTATTGTTGGCCAGCACTACTGCATTGAAGTTTCTCTATTTGGGGCCAGAGTGACAAGAAGGATGAATAGAATAGAGAGGCTGTGGGATCTGAAGAGGTATAATCTAGATTTCAAAGGATAACCACACTTAAAAGGTAACTAGCCTACTAACAGGAACAAATGAGTACCGGGAGAGGTTGTTGGTGGATGCTGTGCACCACTACCTTTGCATGCGTATAAGAGCTGTCTAGATAAGCACTGCCAGGAAAGGCAGGAAATCCTGACCCTGCCTTCGGGTAGGAGGATGTGCCAGCTGGCTTCTTGGTAGCTCTGTTTTCTGGGTGATTACTCTACTCTGTAGCTTACTAACCAGTAACAATGAGTTTGTAAATCTCTTTACTATCATGGCCTCTTGTTTTAATAGAGATTGCTCTGTCTTTGATTTGCCCAGTGCTTACGTAAGAGTGGAAATGGTGTGACATGAATTAAACATACTAAAAGAAAAAGACATATGAATGATTAAACTGATACTAACAGAAATATTTTCTTGTATTACTAAGGGACCACCATCTTCCTGCTTGTCTGACAACCAAATTTAGAGAAAACTCGACGTTCTTAGGGATAAAGAAGTGAAAAGAAAATCATTAACTGTCCACACTATGCAGCACACTCTGCACTTTATGTATTTTTCCTTAACACACAGCTGCACATCCTTCATTAACCTGAAACTTCAGCAAGTTAACAGAAGTCAGGACAGGGTAATATTTCATTTCTCTCAGTTGCACCTAACTACATGTATATTCCTGTGATGTCTAGGCCAGAGAATAGATTTCTAGACAGAGAAAGCTAATCATGGACAAAAATGTTGGTGAGAGCCAGCTGGACTGTAGGAACTCAGTTCCCCACAACTTATGTTCAGAACAAGGTATTAGCAGCATTAACACCTGTAAAAAACTTGTCTTCTAGCAAGAGGGTGCTAGATTTGCTGTCCAAATATGCATCATCTCATGAGAGGTCACACATGAGGCAAGCCCCAGTGAGACAGAAAATCAAAAGGTTTCTCAGACAACCCAGGTAAGACCAAAGCTACCTCGTGAGAGTTTTAGGAACAATTCTGCGTTTGTTTGTTCGATTGCAAAGAGAATGTAAACCTCCACCCGATGAGAGCTATTTTATACTGCGTTTACTTTGGCATAAATAATGCAAAGACAGAGGAGGAATGAATCAGCCCTTTCTCCATTGCAGACATGGCATATAAAAAGAAGTGTAGTATTTCTGCTGTGCCAGCCTTGATCAAATTTGGACAGTTAAATTCTGCCTACATGCCATCTTCTCCTGACATTCTCGTTGCAGATAATACCTCCTTCAGTTTCTGTGCCTACTGCTAGGTATTTCCTACTGCCTCATGCCACTTAACAGCTGTAGTTTTCACCCCCTCTGATGATTCACTGCATTTCTCTGAAGGATGAAGGCAATTTCTAAATGCAAGCTCATAAACCAGCGTACTGCTTTGGAAACCTTCTGGATCACAAGAACATTCAGTTCATTGTCACCATTAAATCAGATAACAGGAGCAGCTGTTTAATCAAAGTTTGCACTCTCTTTTATAGAATTTGAAGATTTCAGATCTGTCAGTGATTTTGCGAACTGCAAGAAGATTTAAAGACAAAACAAATGCAGCTTATTCCATACCGTTCCCTATAGTTCAAGGAGAGCTTAACATGATGATGCCTAGTCTGCAGGTAAACAGTAATTTTGATTCTGCTCTGAATTCTGATTAGCTCACCCAGAGCATATATAATAAATCCTCAGTAACTGCATGAAGCCTAAGGATTGTTCTATCTCTTTTTTTTAGAAGCTGTCTGCTAATGCAAAATATATTCAATGGACAGAAGTGGGCTGGTGTGCTGTACTGCTGGAAATGCACAAAAAACACTGGTCAAGTCAGCAATACCCCAGAAGTGATACATGAATTGCCACAGAATTATAGTTAAGAGAGATGTCTGATTTCAAGTCATCCAGTATTAAATTGAGGGAAATCAATAAGATATCCTGATTTCAGTGTCTTTGAGCATCTTAATGCATTCCAGAGGTAACACTGCTGCCTTGACCAAAACACAATAAATAAACCTAATAGCTGCTATTTTCACTTTAATCCTCAAACAGGATGCATGTTTTGCATAGGCTGTGCTGCCCCTCAACAGAGGTCAGAATTTCACTCTTAAAATTTGCTGATTTTTTCTTGTTTTACAACCAGGCAATTCCCATTTATAGTAATAATCTAATCTCTGTGATTTCAATGTACATTGTCAAGCACTTACTATGAAAGCAGGACATCCATAATTACTCCAACATTATATCTAAGTATGTTTGACAGGCATCTCTTTCCCTATTCTTGCCCACTTAAGCTTTGACCTCCCTTCCCAAGGACATCTCTAACACTGTGTTCTCTGCTCTGGCTTTAGAGCATGTAGTAGTTCAGAGAGACTTCTGCCCATCAATCTTTCAAACAGAAATTTTTCATGACCACAAAGATACAGAAACCTCAAAGAAAGGGTGAATTGCATATCTATGGAACAGCACAGCTGAACAATAAAGGAATCACTGAACAATGCAAAATGCCAAAGGCTTCCCATCTTCCTCAGGAGACATTTTCAGTGAAGCAAATACAAAGTAATCAAAAGTAGAGTGCCTAAGCCATGGTTTACTTAAATAAAAACTGGCATAAGTTTGGTTTTATAACTGCCTTTCAAAGAAGCCTTGGTAGTCCTTCCTTCTTTGGACTTACCAGTCCACATGCCTAAAAAACACTATCCAAATTATACTGTTTTAACCAAATGTTGCCAGCTTTTTTGTTTTTATGTAAGACCAATAAAAAATGGTCTTCTCTAGTGCACAGCGGGATTAGGTGTGTTTAATAGGCACTGGGATATTAGGCTTCCCTAGGAGGATTATCGGAAGATGGTAACTTACATTAAAGTATGAGAGAATTCCCACATAGTCAATCTCACATAGGAGAAACTACTGAGAAGAGTAAGGATGAAGAGTTCAATTAAAAAAAGAAAAGGCAAAAAGTGTCTGCCCTTTCAGATAAAGAAATGGAAGAGATTGCTTAGCATAATTCAGGAGAATACACGCATGAATTGCTTCTGTGAAGGACATACAATTTATTCTAAGCAACACACAGGCCAAGTGGTAAAGCATCTTAACAGTTCCTTTAAAGAACAAGATGTTCATTGGGTGTCTGGAATAATTTTAAAAAGAAGGTGTTTGAAATCCCTCTTCTGAACAGAACATTGGTGTATAAATCCTAGGGAACTGGCTATACGTAGATACACAGGGTAACACCCTGGCGCACCCATCCGTCCCTCTGTGATTTCAATGGCAGTATCATAAACGGATATGAGTGACCACCACAAATTTAAACTACTGAAGTAGTTTGAAGTCATAAAAATAACTCTTAAAAACTACCTGATCTCTACAGTTTTATTCTGCTGAGAGAGCTTGGCTGAGTTGTGTTTCTACTGATAAAATCCTTCTGTACAGTCCTGAAGGAAGGAAGTTACAGAGCTACTTAAGAATTGCCATTGTAGCAAATTTGCAAAATAATTGGGCAGCTTCTTGACAAAAAGTAATTAGCTCGCAATTAATTTTTTGCCTGGTACATTTCCAGCAATAAGAATCAGGATTGCTCAGTCAAAAAGTGTGAAACTGCAGCTCAGAAAGCTTTAATGGAGATAGAGCCTTTTTTTTTTCCCCTCTCCTTGCCTCATTTCCTCTTCAGAAAGTTGCTTTTAAGTATGGTTCTTCACAAGGCAAATAAAGCATAATTCATCTAATCAGTCAGAAAGCATGCCATGGAGTGTTCCTCATTATAGGAAAACAAATGGCTTATGCTTCAATCTAGAGCTATTACTTTCCCCTGACTGGAGCTAATATAGTAGAAATACAGTACCCATGACCAACATCTAGTAAACAAAACAGCCGATTATTTAAAAATAAAGACTACAGAAACAAAGAGATGACAGACAGTAAATTTCAGGATAGGTCAGCTAAGGCTAATATGCATAGCCAGCTACTTAGGTTGTGGTTTTAAACAGCCAATTTCCTTGAAAACTGGCTGCTGACAAAGCCTGCTGTTTTCTAGCAAGAATATGTGGGTTATGTGTTAATTACTCTGGAACAGTAAAAGGAGCCCTTTCAGAGGCAGGCATTGTAGACAGGAACATAGAGACTTGACAGACATGGAAAAGCTTTTTGTGGTCCCAAGTACCATCTTACAAGTGGGTAGAAAAGTCACAGACAGAATATGGCGTTTTCCTTACACTCATCACAGATGTTTCTTGTACCCCTGTGTGGTGCTTGCACAGACAACACTACCAGCATTTGATGGTATACTTGACAGTGAAAACGGGAAGAATTTAAGTGTAGGGAGAGAATGGTAACACTTGGAGCTTTTCCTACAGGAACCATTTAACATGTCTCTTCCTATGCATATTTGAAAACTGTTTTCCTTCTTATCCCTCCACCATAGCTGTGCCCTAGTGTGGGCATGGGTGCAAAGGGGGTCAGTTGCTAAAGGATGGGAGGAGCTCTTGGCTACAACCAGAGTCCTGTCCATCTCCCCTTCCTCAGTTCCTGCCATGTAGAATTCACTACCGATTACTTAGAGAATCACTGTATGTACTCAGAAACACACTTATCCAGACACAGGATCAGAAAATGCTTTTCCATACTCATTGCATTAATTACAGATGTTTGATGTTTCACTGACAGATTTGCTTGGGCATCAGAGAACACCAAGACTGTTGAGTCCCCAAGGCTAACCAGCCAGCAGTAAAGGATGTGTCAAACGTAGATGCCTACCTCATGGAGACATTTAAAGTGACCAAGAAAGACTTTGAAATACATAGGAATAAAAACCAAACCAAACCAAGCAAAAACCAGAAATTACTTTCCCACCCTGAAAGTACCTAAAAATACCAGTCTGATTTTTAAGTGCCTAAGGAGATTGGTGTTGCAGCCAGACTGTGTGATCTCTAATGCATTCTCATTATTTCATTAAAAAAGTACCTATCACAGGCACATATAACTCGGAGGTTCCTCCCCTCTGAAAATATAAGCTTTATGTGTATAGTCATGCAGATGGTGTGGAATGGAGTGCTGGGGAAGTGAAGGGACCACAGGCAGACAGCAACTGCAAAGTGTGCTTTCAGGTATGACTCCCTTTCACATGGATGCTTAGTAGGGACAAAACAGACAGAGCTACCCAAAACTATGTATCTGGCTGATCAGGGATACTGCACTCATTAGATCACACAGAATAAAAGATGCCCCAGAGCAGCCCTGCAAATGAGTGAGATGCAATTCTGGCTGCAGAACTCACTCTCAGTTGTTGCTTCACAGAATGGAGTGATGTGGGAAAGAGGTGGGAAAGAGGTGGCCATCACAAGCAAAAACACACCATGATGGCATCCTCAGCCGGCTGCAAAATAGCTGACCCAGCATGATACAATCAGCATCAGCTCTGCGTAGCAGTCCTTGTTTATACAGACGGTCATATCCTCTGATGACTGGAACTGACTGAGCCTCACAGAAGCTTTGGGATCTGTGTGGTGGTGTCCCTATGTTAGACCACACAATAACTCACAATGTCACTTTTTAGTGAAAAACCTCTTCTGAAAAGTCACCAAGGGATGCTCACAATTACAGACATCCAGTCAACCTTACCTGAGCCAGACCCCGAGGGCACTTCTCCTGCTACAATGCTGGTTCCAAAGAGTACCAGGCACACTGGCTGTCACACAGATACAGCTGACAAAACCAGCACATAACCTGCATAATGCGCAGGGTGGTACACATTTCAGAGTTCTGCTTCAAGAAAACTCCATGGATGTATCTGGGCCCTACAGCTCCTGTAAGTACATCTGGGTAAGTCTTGAGATACTCCATACAGAACTTGGGCCCTTCCAAAGGAATGACTGCAGCAGTTGTGGATGGGTGGTTGTCCTACACTTCTATGGTCACTTATATAAGTCTCTGTCTTCTTCCTGAGGCGTAAAGAGGAGAATGCCATCTTGACAAGGATCACAGGTAATGTGTGCACTGAAGTTCACCTTGATTAAAAGAGTAAAGGAGGTAAGAATCCTTTGATGTCATGCTTAAGTTGACCCATTCAAGAAAAACACATCAAATATTTAAAGCTACTCAAATAAAGACTTTTTAAACATTGTGGTTGTCCTGGTTTCAGCAGTAGCAGTCATTTTTCTCCTTAGTAGCTGGTGCAGTGCTGTGGTTTTGACTTTCAGCCTGGGAACTGCGCTGCTAACACCAATGTTTTTAGTTGCTGCTCAGTTTACTCTGACCAAGGACTTTGAGTCTCATTCTCTGCCAGGGAGGAGGGGAGGCTGGGAGGAAGCACAGACAGAACACCTGACCTAAACTAACCAAAGAGGTATTCCATACCACAGCACGTCATGCCCAGTATATACACTGGGGGCAGTTACCCAGAAGAGCTAGATCACTGCTTGGGTCGGGCTAAAGTATCAGTCAGTGGGTGGTGAGATGCTGTATTCTCTTCCCATGTTATTTCCCTTATCATTATCATTGGTGGTAGCAGCAGTGGTTTGTGTTATACCTTAGTTACTGGGCTGTTCTTATCTCAACCTGTGGGAGTTACATCCTTTTGATTCTCCTCCCCATCACTCTGGGAACCGGGGGGGAGGGGGGGGGGG
>NDXB01017329.1:109205-140312 GCA_002631895.1 Agapornis roseicollis | reverse complement strand
TTCCCCTCCCCATCCCTCTGGGAACCGGGGGGGGGGGGGGGGGGGTAAGGAAAGGGGTGAGAGAGTGGCTGCGTGGTTCTGAGTTACAGCTGGGCTTAAACCACTATAGTAGTGAGATGGCACTCAACTGTAGAGAGCTGAACATCTGGGAAGGGAGAACAGTAATAGAATTAGTCACTTTTCCAGCATGAATGACCATATAAGATTCTGGGATATGAGGAGCAGGCAATCAGCAGATGGTTAAAAGCCTTATGCTGAACTGCCACCACCCAAGAGAGCAAATTAATTACACAGAAATATCTATACATGGAAATTAAACTGTGCCAGATTATGCCCTGGCACTGGAACTCAATCATCTGCATTGTTCCATTGTAAGAACGTTCTTACCACAATTCTCGCCTGAACCAACTACCAGAAAGATGAACAAGTCCCTGGTCACAAGTGAGGAGATAGCCTGGGACAGGGGCTTTTCCCACATGCGGCCATGATAAAGGTAAGAAAGTTTAATGTCATGAGTGCAAGCTATCAAATGAAGTGTGACCAGCAGGTCAAAGGTGGTCAAAGGAGGTGATTCTTCCCCTCTACTCCGCTCTTGTGAGATCCCAACTTGGAGTCCTGCATCCAGCTCTGGGGACCCCAACACAAGAGGGATGTGGACCTGTTGGAGCGAGTCCAGAGGAGGCCACAAAGGTGATCAGAGGGCTGGAGCACCTCTGCTATGGAGACAGGCTGAGACAGTTGGGCTTGTTCAGTCTGAGAAGAGATGGCTCGGGGGGGGGATGGGACCTTAGAGCAGCTTCTAGTGCCTAAAGAGAGACCCCCAGGAAACCTGGAGTAGGATTTTTTGCAAAGGTTTGTAGTTACAGGACAAAGGGGAATGGCTTTACCTGGAAGAGGGTAGATTTAGATTAGCCATAAGGAACCATTCTATGATCTACCTAGAACAATTTGTCATGTAACTGTTTTGTGTTCACATCCCATACAAGTATTTTGGCCGCCTGATGCCATTCCACATACTTCTTTTTTTTTTTGCTCATCATGACAATGTAATTTTTTTGGTTGGTGCACAGGTACCTGAGCCTGTCAAATATCTGCTTATTTCCCTGCTGTCACTTAACTATAATCATATTCTCATAGTAAGGCTACATGCAGCACACAGTGAGTAGACAAACTGGAAAATTACTGGGAAATGATAGGAAGGTAGTGCTAGTTATGAGACTAATAGGAAGAGCGGGGACAATACAAAAAGTGAATGCACTTCTGAAAAGAGACCAATTCAAGTGAAAAGGAAAACAATTGAGATTCTAAGAAAACATCTAAGAAAGGATGACTTAACCATTATAAACCGATTTTCTGTAGTATCACCATTCCAAGAAATCCAGGAAGAAGAGAGTTACAAGTAATCCTTGATTTCCATTCAAGGAACCTTCAGCTTAGGTTCTTTAAAACTTCTTCAAGAAGATAGAACCATCTGTCCAAATAGTGTCCAGCTACTCACAACACCATGTGGGTCTGCAAGTACTGCTCTTACCAGAGACCAACTGTAATTAATGCCTCTGTTTATGGCCAGTTCTTACAAGAATCAATGGAAACCCTGCAGAAATGGTTGCAGAAACCCAGAGACCTGCTCTCTGAATCCAACCTCTTTGCATGTTATACAAAATACGGACTGCTTTCTGTATTTGAGACTCTTTTGGCAGTGCTTAGATCAGTTTGGTCTGCCCATAATAAACATTCTTAAAAATCACCTCTTCCTGGCATGGTATAAATTAATACAAGCAGTCCCACTGAACTGTGTCCGATCCTGATGCAAGAGAAAGGCAAATTTGGCCCATGAAGTCCATACCAGCCTTTTGGCATGTCTATTTCCTTTTGTACTGGCTTGAGTCTCATCAAGCAGCAGTTGTAGTTTTCTTCCACAATAAAGATACCTGTTGTTAGGAGGGCCGTTTAACGTCAGCTTGTGATAGTAACACTCCTACGAGGAGCAGATGCCGCTCACTTCCTGGTACAATGATCAGAGCGCTGCCACAGATGGTTCAGTTACACCATGTGAAAATTTTCTCCCTACCCTGTCATTGCAGATATACCTGACTAGAGTGCTCTGACAGGGCTCATGGTGAGGGACAAGACAGATGATGTTTCATGCACCCTGCGAGACTTTTCTTCTTTAAGGCAGTAAAAGAATGAGTTTTGTTTGCAGTCAGGTAGCAGTTTATCCTTTTTCTTTTCTTTATTTTTTTTAATGGTAATGAAATCCAGATATGTTAGTATGGAAGGAGATACACACACATTTGGAAGAGAATGAAGAAAGCCATATCAGGTTTTAGCTTGCTCTGGAATCTCTCAGAGACTGTTGAAGGGTAATCAACCATTCCAAGCCCAACTTACCATGTTTATTAATTGTTCCAGCTAAAGTCATAATGTTAAAACTTGCTGATCAGTAGATCTGTGACCGTAGACATCTTTTACACGGACACAGTTTTCATTTCACTCACAAGATACCCCAAATACTGTCTATCTAGTAATAGAGAAGTTACTTTTATTTGCAAGTGCATTCTCCGCTCATACTGAGGAGACTGCAGAAAAGAATTCATGTACAGTGAAAATGAATTCATGTTTTTTGCATGACCTGCCCTTAGCTTCTCTATCTAGATTGCACCAATCAATTTTAGGCTACTCAGTCCATACAAGGCAGAAAAGTGAGCACCTGGGGTAATTATGCTTCAGGTGTAACAAATCACTTCCCCATGTGTCACGAGAATAAGCAAAGTTTCCAGCTAGGCAGAACAAGAGGAAGTTGTACACATAAATCTCCCCATCTGTCTGAGTAGGGATTACTGTTAATAAGCCTGTGTCCTTGGCCCTAGTCCTACAAGGTTATAAATTACTTTAATGCTTTAATCTACTGATGAAAAACCCTGGCTGAAGAAGAGGAACCAGTGAGAACACCCCACAAGCAACCACCCATACTGGAATGCTCCTCTCATCCCACACAGCGGTTTCACAAATAAGAAATACACAGTGTTCTGCAAATAGTAGTTTCATGAGGCTATACATCCTACCTACGTATTTAACTGAGGGAAGTACAAGTCATCTCTAACATTAAGTCTCCACCTGTTCTGCCATATTGGGTAGAGGCAGCTCATCTGTTTCCCAGATTTCCTGGGAAAAAAACCTCAACAAACAATACTTAAAGATCTGTTCCAAACTACATGGACCATAAAGCTTGCATCTTTCATACAGCATACAGCTTTCTGCAGACACTACTATAGCATGACATGGTGTAATCAGGAGGTCCTGATGGAGCATTAGGTAAGGGCTCTACTGGGAGTGAGGGAAATGATTAAAACAGTTCACGGACAACAAGGCTGCATGAGCACAAAACCAGAGTGTGAAAAACTCCTTACTCTGGTGCTGTGGTATACATGCTGTGCACAAGATAAGAAACTGCTTGTGCTTAACTGGATCTAGGCAGCAAAGACAAAGGTAAAATAAAATGATCTCTCAGTGAGTGCATATGGTAAACAGTATGTCAGTATGAACTGGATACTGGAGGGGAGTTCTGGGGTGAAGTGTCTTCCAAAGTCACCTGTACCTAGGGAACCATGTAAGTAATACAAACAAAGTCAAGATTGCCCAAATAACAGCACTGAAAAAAACTCACCAAACTTGGGTATGGATGAAGCAATGGCACCAACTAGAAAAAAAGTAACTGGGGACAGATTACTTCTTTGGGAGAAGTCTGGATGGAGAAAAAGAGGTGGATGATGATGAAAAGATGCATCCAGAAACAGCAAACTGGGAGATAAGATAAAAAATCAAGTGCAGAATAAAGGGGGATGGGATTTTTTTGTGAGTAGGATTGCAGACACCTACAGATGGTGGTGAAGCTGATCTTTGAATTCGAGTCTGCAATGATGCTGGAGGCATACCTACTGGACAAGCTGCTGGAAGACCTGGTGTATGACAGCGCAAAAACGAAAGGTAGGCTTATAATGGAAAAGGAGATAGAATTGCAAATCAACAGGAGTTAGATGTGATTCATAAGACTTAAGAATGATAATTAGTAGGTTTATAGTTGTCTGTGCTTTTAGATTAATTATCATTTAATTGCTTTATTAGACTTTTAGTAGTGAATTGCTTAATTTAAAACCATCAGTCTCTTAATTCAGTTCTGCCTGAAGCCTGCAACCTGAAGAGGAAAGTCAGACTTATAAAGCAACATACGACAACTACCTCTGGCTCACCAGCCTGAAAAGACCAGCTCTATCCATTAATCAACCAGGGCAGCCTTCCCCTCACCTCCAGATGGATGCTCAAATACGCACCCAACCAGTCTCTGTCTCCATCCTTCCACCAAATGACACCTGTAATCCACACAGGTTCCAAAGCACTTATAACAAAATGAGAAAACATTGATCTTTATGTTCTCTAATTTCCTGTGCTCAGCTCAAGACACTTGTTTCTCATGTCTGCACAGGAAAATGGCAAGTCCAGTGCTATATCATGATCTTAGAGAGTTTCTGGAACTGCTTCATGGTATCATACCTGTCAGCCTGAGGGATCCTCAGCAGCATGAACAGATCTTGCCCACTGAACTCCTAACTGTGATGAAGGGACTCTCTTACTCTCTTGGTCCCTGTCTTCCCCTGTGCTTTTCTTTTTCAGTACCTTTTCCTGGTACTTCAGTATCACTTTCCACCTCTTTGGGACCCCAAGTACCACATGCAATTTGCAATCCCTGGTGTGCTCAAGCAGGAAAGTGGAAGTACTGCTGTGCTATAGGTATGGGAAATGACCCTAATGGTGAACTTGTGTCTTGGGATACTCCAGTAGAAAGCAGGCTGGTGACCAAGTATCTCATGTATGGATTCCTCTAACTTCAGACATATGCTGGTTTCAGATTCATTTTCTTTTTTTTCCAGCAAAAGTGTTTTTAACTTACCAGGCTGGTGGGATTCAGAGGAAAGGAAGAGGGAAACCTTAGTCTATACAATTTTCTTACATTGAACACCTTACAGCAGCTCATCCTTTTCAAATGAAAAGCATTCAGTTCTGGTATCTTCTCTCCAGGGATAATGGTACAGCTATTATGTCCCTGTCATTTACTCGATTCATCACACAGAGCATTGCAATTTTATCTAATTCAAAAAGAGTAAAAACGTACTAACCCAAGAATATCTTCTTCCCTTTTACACTGGAAGAGATGATTCTCCAAAATGCTGTTTCCTTTCCTCCCACATGCCTAAAAGTATCTCCCGAAAAGGCTTAATTTCTGTAATATCTGTTCATCACTCTCTGAACCAAGAGAAATAATGACTCATGAACAATGACACTGACAGTGTTGGAGTCATCTGTGTCCTATGAGGTATAGAGATCAACCATGTGCCACTATAGAGAAAGAAGCTAAGGAGATCATCTACAAGATTAAACCCCACTTTGAAGGGATACTCATCTGTGTTTGGGGCTGCAGGCATTTCCTTGCATGTTGCTCAAAAGACCTTGCCAGTTTACATATGATTTTACAAGTCCAGATGACAATTCTGAAACATTACTGCAGAATGTTTTGTATGACTAACCTTTAGCTCTCAGCTAAATATCAGTTATCATAGCTAAGAATGGTTCAGAGCCCATATAGTAATTTATTTTAAAAATGGGTATCTTTACTAATGCCAAAGAGACATAGAATCAAGTCACAGACTCCTTAGCACTGCTTTTATTAAACCCAAGTGAAACTCTATCTTGTCGGCTTCATAACTAGTAGCAGCAGCACAGTATCTTGTGTGTCTGGTTAAGAATTTCCCACTACACTGCAGCCGGCACTAAATGAAAAAGTTCACTGTAGATATGGACTTCAACATAATCTCCCCTGGGTGTGCAGGCCTAATAGACCTGAAATTGCATTTCAGTCAATACAGCAATCAAAAGAGTCCTGAAAAAATACTGCCAAGTAAAAAGGGGCCACTTACTTAACTGCTTTCAGTTCTTGCACTGGTAAAATTGAGATGCTGTTTATCTAATTCCCAGCTGGTGCGATGTTTAAACACCCTGAAAATGAAACACCAATGTATGAAATGGCTGGCAAGGAGCTCTTAAGAGATTATTCATGACTGAGCAAATAGCACACAGTACTGGGTACTTCTTTTGTAGGGGAAAATCTCTTTCTTGGGGAGAGCCTTTAATCCACCCACTCAGCAGCCTGGTGTCAGAAATCATTCTGTATTGACCATGAAAGTCATCATCAGCCCTGGCAATTAAACCATGGCCTTTAAGGAATAAGTACATTTTTATCAACACTAGTGGACTGAATTGAGCTTACTGAAGAATTTGCCATTTTAACCATACATATTGGTGTGTCTACCGGACAATGTTTTCTGAAGTGATTCTATATGCAAATTACCACCTCCCCAGGGAGCTGCAGAGAGGAGCACTTCTAGCCTCACAGGCACACAATTACTATCACACCTTTGTGGTTCCCACCACTCTGCAGCAGGACACATCTGGGACAAACACTGTAAGTCTTCCGCTTCAATTCCTCTTGCATCTGAGAATCCACATACAGGGCAGTTGCACAGATAATAGGCCTGTGCTGCTGGTCATAGAAGGCTGTACAGATAAGGCAACCACACATGAATAGCTACCAAAGGCTCAAAGAGTGATACCAGTCACGCCAGGTATGGTTTATCACTCTTGTTTTTAATCTCCAGACCTTTGGAGATACCATGTAAAACTAGACTTACGTTGACATCCAGCAGAAATTCTCAGCTGTTTCCTACATCACCTTCAAGTAGACAGAAGTCAATCTGGAGAGGCAAAAGTCTTTATTTTCAGTCTAAGTTTCAAATGCCTGGGTTTCTGCCTTCCTGTGCTCAATGCTAAATACATCAGCATTTTAAAAAGAAACAGCTCAAGAGAATCTTTTCCATAGAAAAGCTATTAAAAAGCAATTTCTGTACCAGGGAGAAATACCACTATCAAGTATACAATAGACAGCCTTGCTTCACAGTTCATTTTTCTGTTTGTATTATGGTTACCTTTCATATTCCTATTCTTCAGCAAATCAGCTTGATAGGTTAATGTTTTTTTGAGAGTTGGTCTTAGTCACTGGAGTCTGTTCACCAAGAACCATCTGTTCCCCAAGATTTCCCTCCCACACACCATGGTGGAATTACGCCTACAACGAGTTTCTTCTATTAGGAAAGCAATGACTATAACAAGCTTGGTGACATGAGTCCCTAGGGAGAAAACACAAGTACTCATGTCTTTGTTCATAATTATTATAAAATGTTAATGTGCAATACCTGTTACTCAAGGACTAACTCTAGAGGGTAAGCGAATATGTCTACCCTTCCCTTCCAGAGTCAGAATTTAATACTAGAAATGATGCTTTAAGCCATGGTGGTATCATCATAAGCAATAAATGAGGAAATCTGTCCAACTTCTTTTTGTCACCTGAGAAACATTTAGGAGAGGAAACACTGCTATGATTGTCTTCCCCATGATGCGTAATGGAGACAGCCTGATCACACAGCCTGTGTCAATGTTAGGTCAGGCCAAAACCTGAATAGCTTCAGTGATACCACATTATTTCAGCTGAAGACATAGCTCTTATTTTTTTTCATGTGAAAATTCATATTGAAGGTTTCCCTGTGGTAAAATATCCACATTTCAGTTAGGGAAGGCAGCTGGTCCAGAGGTTAACACACTGACCTGGGATTTAAATATGGATTTACCAGCTTCAGCTTCTTGCTCTGTAGTGACTGCTGATTCCCACTCTTTTACTACAATAAAAAAGCTCAAGACCTGTACAAGAAGTGGGGGTTGGGAGTGAGTGAATGATATTGTGTCAGCCCTTCTTCACCTTCCACAGCCTAGGCCCTAATTTCCTAACTTAATTGACTGTGTTTACATGTGAGTTAGGGGTGATGCCCCTCAGATTCTTTCCTCTGCCTCTGACCTCTTCCTGTTAACGCTTAAGTCACGTAATCTTTCCAACTCAGACTCATCCCATCTACCTGACCTAAGTGTCTGGGAGAGCTTAATAAGATTAAACTGAAAGAGCTGACAGATCTGTTATGAAGGTACCATCTCTCATCAAATCCGTTACCTCTGACAAATAGTAACAACAAGGCATGGGCTTTATCTTGGGGACCTCATCCAAAGTGCAGGATGTAGACAACAGACAAAAAACTAGGTAGGCTGCAGCCTGTGCTACATATTCATGCTTCACCAAATACCAGCAGCAAGAGCACCCTGGGTAGCTGTCACCGTCACTTTTGTCATTCAAGCAAGAAGTTAGATTGCAGGGGGGAAGTGAGTGAGTAAATATATGCCATGCCTTCAACAGAAAACAAACCGTGAAGGAGAAAATCAGTTGCTGTTTTCACACTAAAGGGGATACTAGCAAAGAAATAGCAATTCTCTTCTGCTTTACCTATACATCATTTTCACTCAGTCCCTGAAGCATCCAGTTGAAACAACCCCCTGAAGGTGTGCTTTTTGTAGAGAAAATCTAATCTCTTTTAACAGGGTGTTAAAGTTCTCAGAATAGAAATGGCATTTCTTAGCACTTTCTCTTTCCAGGGTTGCAGCTCAGGAGCCCTGGCATCTTACCAGTGCATGGGCTTGGCCATGTGTTTGGAGCTGAAGTACATTTAGCCTTGCTGTCTGAATGAAAACTAATGAAAAGAAGGGAAAAGGAGTGCTGAGTGAATTAAATGCAGCTCTTGTCGTACGTGGGCAGAGAAATTATCCAGGGGCACAAGAACTACCATGCAGGAGCCACAAGGGATGTTTCAAAGAAAGATTTCAGTAGTTTGCACCAGGCCCCTGGGAAATCACATCTTCCCAGTTAGGTCTCATGATGGTTTATAGGAGGAAGGGATCAGTTTAAGTGTTCAAGTTATGCTATCTTTATACATTTATTTTACTTGTAACGTATTTTTTATCAATACAAATGTTTAGCTTGAAGACTCATTTCATTGTCTCAGTAACAACATACACAATTAATTTTAAAATCTAGATACACTTTAGTATCATAGATTTTCCCTCTTCAGCACTGAGCTTGCTTTTGCTTTCACTGAACATCCCTTTTTCTGGACACTGAGCTTATCTCATTTTGGTTTTATTTATTTTTAGCATAGATGTCTTTGGCCACCCTGGTTTCATGTTCTGCTGATTCTCCTGATGCCAGGGATTTGAATATCTATTAGTACATGAGCAATCTGTAGGCAAGCATACAAAGCTCAGTGAGTTCCTAGAGAGCATCTGCATTCCAAGGAACTCACTGTTTCCACAGGCACAAGGCCCACAGAAAATCTAAAAATTTAAAGAGGATGGTCTCTAAGTCATTTGAGTGGCCAGGGAATGACACTGATTAAATGGCCCTACACCTTCCAGATTAGACTTGAGGCAGAAGGGACAGAAGGGTAACTAAAAGTCTCTGGACATATCTTTTTGGATTGCAAATTTTTTATTAAATATAACATTAATACCTAACTATTACTCAGCCTTCTCCTTTATAAAGAAGAGCCATATATTTTTTCAGGGGAGGCAACAGAGACACAGATTTGATGTAATTTACCCAAGGTCACATAACAAAGCAATGGAAGAACCGGAAGGAGCGTCTAGCTATTTTAAAGCCCTTTAAGAGGTGATATTCCTTCCTGCACTAAGTACTTCTTTCCTGAGAGCTGACATTCGAGTGCCAAATCAACATTAAATTTATGGCACTGGCTCAAAGTCAAAGTTACAGGTTTGGGGTTTTTTTTTTTGTTGTTTTTTTGTCTGTTTGTTTGTTTGTTTTTTAAATACAGCACACACATTTTAAGACTATGAATATTATCTCTTTATATCCAAAGCATAAGAAATTGTGCTTAATGAAGGCAAGATACATTGGGGTAAATAGTAACAAACTTGGGTGATAGGCCTGTGAAAGAATCTATTCTTTTGGTAGGTACCACATGCTCTTCTCTGTCACTGTTCTTCGCTTTTCTTTCCAACTGCCAGAAGACAATGGACCCCCAGGGAGAAGGAAGATGGAAGCACCTGGTTGAGGCAGAGTAATGCCAGTCACAGAGAGCATCAACTCTTGGGGAAACATCTGAAGGTGGTATTAACTGGAGAATGCCTCTGCATATCTCCAAGCATGCGGGGAGGGTCACTCTTTCCAGCTCCAGGCTTACAAAGAAAGAGGGTACCAATAACTGCTTTGCTTTCCATGCCTCCCACCACCTGTTTTTGACCCATTCTAATCAAATGACAACATTTATCTGGAGCAAAACTGCCTAGAAATAGCAATTCTAGCATGTCCTGCAGTGTTAACACAGTTTGGAAACATGGAAATTGCCACTTGGTGATCCAGAGGTTTCATCTAAAGAAAAGCACAGTTGTGAAAGCTGTCCTCAGAGTACATATTAGAAATGAACTAAAGAGTGACTGATGTGTGACTGAGTCAGACGCTGGCAAATGAAATAATGTATAGCAACTAAAGTAGGAAATCACAAGAATCTTCTCTGCAATTCACAGGTCAACACAGAGGCAACTTTGATATCTACCTCCTTTGATACAGTACAGATCCCAAATCAGCACTGAAGTAGTACATGAGAAACATCTACAGAAACAATCTCATATCTTGAAAGCACCTCTTCAAGACCTTTTCGTATTGCCCATTTTGTGTAAATGGATGGATAACTTTCAATTGGATTAGGCTAAATGTACGGGTTCAAACTTAAACAGGAGAGGTTTAGATTGGATATAAGGAAGAAATTTTTTCCTGTGAGGGTGGTGAGTTTCTGGAATGGGCTGCCCAGGGAGGTTGTGAGTGCTCCATTCCTGGCAGTGTTCAAGGCCAGATTGGATGAAGCATTGGGTGACATGGTTTAGTGTGAGATGTCCCTGCTTATGGCAGGGGGGTTGGAACTGGATGATCTTAAGGTCCTTTCCAACCCTAACTATTCTATGATTCTGTGTCACTGCTATAAACAGCAGCAGGGAACTGATGCCTTAGGATTGCCAGAGCTTGTGTTTTTATGTCCCCTTCAGCAGGAGGTTAATCTTTGCCCTTTATTACAGACATAAGCAAAGCTTCAGTTTAGCCACACCTTTGGGCTCCTAGAACCAAAAATATTTGCTCACTCTTTTGACAGCTGCTCAGCCTCTCTCCTCTTACGATAAATAACGCATCAGGCACATTCTCTAATATACCCTTCAGGAACCTCCCCCAGGACACTAACCATACATTCTATTTTGACAAATTTCACAAGAATGCTTTTCTTCTGCAACTGATTCAGTCCAACACAACGGGTAATTTTACAGTATGTATTTCTGTGTAGAAGTTATCACTTCTACTTAAATTACTTGCTTTCTTCTACTGTCACTGGGGAAATGTTCACCTTTGAATCAAAGACAATGTAGAGATTCAGAGAAACACAGAAACATGCCCCCATTTATATGCACCTACTTAAGGTGTTCAGCAGTTATTCACTGGTATTCAAAATACACAATGGCACACATGGAGAGTTAATATCGTGTACAATTGGCTTTTCAGTTAAATTGAAAATTTAGTATGAGAGAATTTGGTTTTCTGCCTGGTTTCCAAGGAAACATTTCCAGCTACTATTGGTGGAGGTTACATGTTGACTTGTCAGGCCCATGATTTCCTTTGTTCCTGGTCCATCAGTTTGATTTCTTTTATCATCTGATCTTCCCTACTGAAATGCATGCTAATATGGGGGGAAGGGTTTCTTAATACATGCAAAATAATCACCATTTCCCAAACAGCCTCCCCAAAAGACAGACACTCAAAAAGCAGTAGCAGTTATTAAAGGAGAATAAATTAAATTAATACATTTGACTTAATTTCAAACGTGATATCCAGATTTGTATATGTACAAGTTTGTTCAATGTTGATAAATATCTACTGGAGATAATCTACAATTTTACTATTTATCTCCACCAAGCAGATGGGCTCCCACATTGCCATTTTCAAGAGTACAAACACAGTCCGGAACCATAAATGAAACAAGAAAGAGTTTAAGAATACGTGTGCAGGTTTTTAACCAAACATGCCCATTCATTACTAAAGCGAGATTTTATAACCCTTTAGGATACCCATATTTTCTACAATCACAACATCAGGAGATGATGAGGACCACAGAAAATCAATCACCAGTGTCACTGCTTTTTGAAGACAAGGGACAATACACACTGGAGTGTGTATACAGGACAGAAAACAGGTCCCAGCCCCACAGGCATGCACTGACCCAGAGGCACACAGCCTTGGTCTGGTTCCTCCCCAGCTTTGTTTCTTACCAAAAAAGTGGTTTCTTCAAAGGAAGAGAGGACAGCTAAATATTTTCATGCACACAGAAATGAAGCTTTGCTCGTAATGCTTAATTATACAGACTCAAAGATATCACTGCTGCTGTTTCTACTTTTGTCCTTACCTGTGTTTCTGCTCGCTCCTTCTTTGTGCATTTGCAAGGAAAAATATGGGGAACTGTGGTGTTTTCCTCTTTCTTCCCAGGTGGAAAGGGGTTGGACCTCCCTTTTCCCAGGACAGTCACATGAGCCCAGAATGCAGTATTTTTTCTCCTCCTTTACCTTTTCCAAAAGTTCTATAGTAGCAGAAGGCTAGTATAGCTTTTTTAAAGGACATTATTAATATCTTTCAGACATGAGAGAAGATTTCTCTCTGCTCAGGTAACAACCAGTCTCCATCCTAAGCCATGTCAGTCACAAAATATGACATACAGGATGGTGCTGTTTTCTTCCTGGACTGCATTACACTCTTTTTCATAAATGCCTTGCACTGCAATTGCCCCATCCCATGCTTTCTTTACTCCTTTCCTCTCCTCCCATCTAGATTGCATAGTAGTAAACACTTTCCTCTGCCTTGTATAGTACACTTCTGTCTACATTTGGTTTAAAAACTTAAAATTTCTCTTCTTGGCATGCACAATATTTCCAGTGTCTTTGCATCCTACTTTCCAGGATACATTCACCTCATGCACCCTGTAATAATCCTGGCAACCAGGAGCAGACATTAAGAACTATGCTTTATGCTAATAATTGGGTGATGAGCCAATAGCCTCCAAACTGGAGCAAGACATGCTCTGCTTGTGTAAGAGCACCAACACCAATGCTGCTATGAGCTGAATCTGACCTTGTAAAATGGCTGCCTTAATTCCTAACGGAGCAACATGTACATGATTTTTCCCCTCAGACATTCATAATTTAATAACAAGTCTGCTACGACAATTTCCCCCTAACTTGTGATTTAATTTTCCATCCCTTCGCTCCTATTCTATATAAACAGATTTAATTCCTTCCTTTGTAGTCTGCACTGAAATTAGGAAAGGAATGGAAGGGAGACAGGTTAATATTAATTTAATTTCTGCAAAAAGCTAATGAAGAGTCTTCCTCTGAAGACGTGGTCCTGAGAAAGAGCATCTGTGAGACACTGAGGGAAATGCAAACAGAAATGCTGGGTGCTCTCAGGAGTATGACTAAGGAGCTGCAGCCTGGAGATGCCAAAGGGGTACCCACTGTTGGCCCTTAGTTTCACAGGATGCTTACAGAATTAGGACATCACTGTAGTTTTGACAGGAGAGAGCACACATTTTGAGGCAGTGCTGAAGGAAGGCTGCTTGTGACCTGGATGGGGGCCACTTCATGGCACCACTCTTCTCACCTTTTACACTCCTGACCTGCACGGGCCCAGCACACTGGGGGTTGACCAGTGCCACCCCTGGCACTTCCTCAGTGTCATCGTGCCAGCAACAGCTCCGGTAGTACAGCATGCTAAGGCACCCAGTACCGTCACTTGTGGTTGGTTATTGCTTTATTTGTTATTGTTCCAGGATACTCTTCCCTCACTTTCCTAGTTATTGCCCTGTTTCAGTGGTAATAAACACTATTTTATTGTCCATTTCCTTTACAGCAGGTGTGTGACCTTGCTGGAAAGACACAACACACAGATGAAGGTCAGCTGGACCACAGCAACCATGTGGGGTTAGACACTGCTCCCAGGACTTCAAGGCATATGGCCTTGAGGGAAACAAAAGCAAGGGAAAACATCCGATAGACAGGATGGTCTATGGTTTGCTGAGATGCTGTTTACAAACCTTTTCTTTTTTAACTGGAGTACTAAAGTTATCACTAGCAGCGCTTAAAGCTTGATTTGTCCATCTGCACAATAAGCTTCAAGTAATCTATGTGAGTCTGAGGGTTATCTAAGAAATTTTGACACAACATCATGGCAGCATAATTAAAAATGAAGGTCTTAACAAATTCTAACATTGCTCTATTTTTTTTCTAGTGTGAATCCACCTAGACTGATCCAGTTTAGTTAATGTCATGGATAAAGACTAAACTTTCCAAATCATGTCATCCAAATGGGAATGTGAGAACCTCATAAAGGCTTGCCTTCCTCTCCTGAACTAAACTAGGGGGAGATATTACAGTATTATGGAAAAAACACACTGGATAGCCTCAGAGTAGTTCTGATACTAATCAATACTGAAATGGCTTAAGAAATAAGAAGCTATCATTTTAGTTACGGTCTGCAGCAAAATTTGCTCTGTTGATAGTAAACATTACACATGTTCATTTGATTTATGCATTTCAATTCTCAGCATAACATACCTTATATCCAGAGATGTGAGTGCATTGGCAGAGGACCTCAAGAGATGGAAGCATGTCTACCAACAATATGCCTACTTTAATTACGGTTAATATTTTACAGGTAATTCACATTAAATCCATTCCTCTTCGATAAGATACAATCTGAGGGCAACACCTTCTCTCTCAAGGCTCCCGTTCAAAAGATAACCTTTGAAACATGCCAGCTGCCTGATGTAAAAACTGAGAACTGTCTCCACCAGTCAATTTAACAACTGATCTGTATCTTCACGACTACAACTTCTCATTCTAGATATATACATGCACCATGTAAACCATGTCCAGAAAGTCAAAAGCAGAAGTTGTTGTTCTGCATCCCAAAATGGGCTTAGCTCAGCATATCAAGATACTGACGTAGCTCTGCTGGGAAGTCTTCCGAACTGGACAAACCCCAAAACACGTAAGATTACCCTGGTTATTATCCATAGGCTGCATGAATACTATAACTGCAGTGCACTTCAGCTATGTATTTGTCTTGCTGCTTTATTGCTTCAGTTTCTATGGGGCAGTAAATTTTACAAGTTCTAGTTCTCTTTTGTCCTTCCACAACTGCTAAGGACTCTCAGATTGATATTATGGCATTCAGGTAAGTGACACAGCATCTTGCACGGGTAGCTGTGGTCTCAGTGTGCATGTATTCTAAAAACATCATTCACAGACAAAAAATTAGTAAAAACAAGGTTGAAAGGGACCTCATAAGATCATTCACTGTCCCAGTGAGATTTCAAGCTCTAACACTGTTGAATATGGGGTTCATGTTGCAGTTGTGATTGGAAAATACAAATGTAGTTAAACTGTTTAATTCATGGAGATTACAGTGCTAGCTAAAGTTTCCCTCTAGTGTGAAACATCACTTTGGATGCTTGTATTCTGTAGTGAAATATGTAAACACAGGAGACAACCAGTTCATAGAGGCTAGGCAGGCCCAAAGCATAGCAATTAAAATAGAAATTAAAAGAGGATGAAAAAGGTATTTCTAAACAGGGCCCTACAAGAAATATGGAGAAGAACTTTTTACAAGGGCATGTAGGGTTAGGACAAGGGGGAATTGATTTAAATTGACAGAGGGGAGATTTAGATTAGACATTAGGAAGAACTTTCCCTGAGAGATGGTGAAGCACTGGCACAGGTTGCCCAGAGAAGCTGTGGCTGTCCCTTTCCTGGCAGTGTTCAAGTCCAGGCTGGATGGGGTTTGGAGCAACCTGATCTAATGGCAGATATCCCCGTCCATGCCAGGTGATAGGAACTGGATACAAAGGGAGTAAAGGACTTTGCTTCCGAACAGAGACAACCTTTAAGGTCAGCTGGCTAGGTCCTCCTGGACATTCTGTTATTTGGCATATATTTGTTCAGTATCCATAAAAGTTAGCATGAGTTAGCACTGTCTTATAGAAGATGTGCTTTTACTGCTGTAAAAGCACTATTTTAAGACTTTGTTTCTAACAAGGGACTGCTGTTGAACAATGGAGGTGATTATTTACCTCTACTAAATCTACTGCTTTACTCAAATCTCAAAAGATATTAATGAAGGTAATGGCTGCCTCTTGCTTTGCAAACAAGGCCATTAGTGTTGAATATTATTCAACATTTGCCGGGGCTTGGGCACCTAGCCAAAGAGAACAGTCCAGCAGTCTCTCAGCAAAGTGGACTCCACAAGGTGTAAGGACCAGGGGACAGCACACTGCCTGGCAGCATGTTTAGTAAGATCACTCAGTCACCTCATTTCAAGCGTGACATCTGTCTGGCCATATGTGTGGCGCACACCAGTTGAGGCAACTGTCAAGTTAGGATATAACCGAACATTCTCCTTCTGAACATCCTTGGCCAGCAGCCGTTCCAGTGTATCGAAGAGTCAGGAAAGCTCTTTGGGGAACCCTCTGGGGCAGGCATGCTCAGACTGGCTGCCCTCAAGTAAGCAGCAGTGGCTGTGAAAGCTGTCTAGCCCTAAGTGCTTCAGGCAAGCTGCTTTATTTCAGTTCTCCAGGCTCTGCATGCAAGGGAACAAGCAGGCAGGTGCAAACTATCAGCTGTGCATGATGAATAGCATTCTCCAGCCTGAACCCAAGATACAAGATTTACACTCATTTCTTCCAGCCTTCACAAAGACTGCAGTCTCCAGGTTGTGGAAAGAGTGCAGTTCTACCACCCTATTTAAAGGGTGACCTCTTAAAGTGGGAAAAGTGGGCTGTGGAAGCATAGGTTGGTGAGGAAAGGCAATCAGGAAGCATTGCTAGCCATCACCCAAATGTGGCGATGGCTCACTCTCAGCAGGAACATGCAGTCAGCAGGCCCCAAATCTCAACAAATTCACCTCTATTTCCCCCCACCCTTTCTGCAGTGACATGTTAAAATGACAAAGCTTTTACTTACTGTTGAGTATGGTTGCTGAGGTTTATGGGAGGGACAGGTGACCTGACAATGCTAGGAGCTGAAGGAGATATGTGAAGAAGGAGCTGAGAAGACAGTGGCTGTAATGTTCTACATAGCATTACACAGAAAACAGAAGTAGAGCTGGACACAGGATTTGGGTCAGGGTTGGCTTGGAAATGTAATGGTGCAGCTAGAATTGCTGATGTTAGTCTGATGTTATGATCAAAACCTTCCCTGGAGATTTCTGGGGCTAGTGGAAGGTTGGGAAACGGGTTTGATAGGCCCTGAAGCAGAAAACTCTGCTTGTCAGAAAGAAATGGAACAAGTAACAGGGGAAGGGCAGAAAGAATAATAATCTTCCAAGCTGCAAAAGGAAGGGCCAAAAGGAGGAATTTCAGAAGGATGACAAAATGATTTACTGCTTCCATGCCCTTCTGAAGCTCAAGGTCTCTGTGCTGCTAAGAATGGTTACTGTTCTCTCAATGTACTGTGCACATGGAAAAATTTGAGTAGAATCTAATTACCATAATCTAAAGGCTCAGAAACTCTCAATTGATAAAACACTGTCAGAATCACACAGGCTTTACATTAACAATTCCGAATTGCCGCAAACTTGATTTATTCTTTATTTCTTTGGTATTCAGTCTACAGTGTATGAAGTCCTGATGCCCTCTGGATGTCAGTACCAAAACTAGTCCACTGACTTTGATCACAGTTTGTATTTCTGCTCATGCTGAAACAGAGACAAGCAAAGTCAGCACTCAGGACTTGCAGCAGACATTAAGCTTTTAAAGGATCAGATATACTTGGTTAAAAATACTAGAATGAGAGTAGTATCTACAGAGAACATACCACAATAGACTTTTGGCACATATAAGTCCCCACATACAAGAATTTTTTCCCATTTTGGATTTTCATGCCTTGATCTCTTGTGCATCCTTTCTTAGTGCAAATCTTTCAAATGGACTATATTTAAGGAGCTACTTTTTTGATGTTTGGAAGAGATGCTAAAACAATATTTTGACACATATTAATAAAGTGGTTAAAATCTCCTATTTATTCTATGTAGTTAAAAAAAAATGGTAATGTAGTTTGATAACTTATATGATATGGCAAGGTCTAGTACTTTAAATGACTGGAAAGATAGGAATCAAAACCTGTCCTTTCTTTTCCTTCAGTGGTAGGAAGATACCGAATGTTCATCATAAACATTTTATTACATATATGTGTCCTGGGTTCAGCAATAGCAGCCAATTTTTCACCTTCTTAGTAGCTGGTGCAGCTGTGTTTTGACTCAACTTGGGAACAAAACTGATAACAGGCTGTTGATTGGGTTTTGTTAAGCTTTATAGGACTCACATTTGCCTGCTCAGGAACATNAAACATTTTATTACATATATGTGTCCTGGGTTCAGCAATAGCAGCCAATTTTTCACCTTCTTAGTAGCTGGTGCAGCTGTGTTTTGACTCAACTTGGGAACAAAACTGATAACAGGAATGTTTTTAGTTACTGCTCAAATGTTTTGTTCTGACCAAGGACTTTGTGAGCCTCATGGTCTGCCAGGGAGGAGGGGAGGCCAGGAGGAAGCAGGGACAGAACACCTGATCCAAGCTAGTCAAAGAGGTATTCCATACCATAGCACGTCATGCCCAGGATGTAACTGAGAGTTACTCGGAAGGGCTAGTGCTCTTGGGGTGGTTGGAGGAGTGGGTCGGTCAGCACTCGTTTGGGTTGGGGTGTTGTGAGTTATCTGTCAGTGGTTGGTGAGATGCTGTACTCTTTTCCCTTGTTATTTCCTATATCGTTATTATTATTGGTGGTAGCAGCAGTGATTTGTGTTATACCTTAGTTACTAAACTGTTCTTATCTCAACCTGTGGGAGTTGCATACTTTTGATTCTCCTCCCCATCCCTCTGGAAGCAGGGGAGGGCAAGAAAGGGGGGTTGAGTGAGTGAACGAGCTGCGTGGCTGGATTTAAAGCATGACAATATGAAATACTCACAGTATTACACACAATTGTAATGCCTAATAATGCCCAGCTTGGAGCCAGATTCAGGCTTTTGTTTTGCTGAGCTCTGCAACAATATGAAGGCTTGAAAATAGAGTTTAAGGTTTTGCAGGTACAAATCCAGAATAACAGACTGAGCACTGAACTGAGCTCTGGAATCCCACTTACAAGACAAAATGGCAACAAAAGGTCACAACTAGCTGAGTAGTCAAGAGAGATGAGAAGAAAACAAATACTAATGCAGATCAAATGTACACACACAGCTAGTATCAAAGGTTTGTTTGGTTTCTGAACAAGCAAAATGTCATTATTTGCTTTTGTTATTATTATTTGCTATTTATACTGCAGCAGTGCCCATAAGTCCCATCTGGACACACCATGCTCAGTCCCCATCTTTAAATCTTGGTGCAATCAGACATCAACAAGTGAGGGGAATCAGTAATAGGTTATCTCAGATGTACACTTCTAACAGACTGGGAGAAAAATTATGACCAGAGATTTTTGATAAATTCTGCCACTCCAACTGCCAACCTTGTTTCTTGTCATCACAGGTACCATGCATTGTGCATTGCAGGCAAAATACACCTGCCCTGGTCTCAGTCCAGAGCCGCCTTCTTTTGTTAATTCTCCTTGGTGCATCCTCTGTCCCTCTGCTATTCTCCAATTCTATGTTTTTATAATTCTGTGCTTTTTAAAGCATTGCAGTGTCCTGCCAGAGCTGATTAGTATTGGCATCAGCTGGTTTCCAAGCTCTGACTGTTCCTTACGGTATATAATACTGAGCAAGCTACTCATTCCCCAACCTCAAGTGTTTGACCCTACCAATTTATTCTTTGGCACATCTGAACAACTCCAACATCACTGCCCTTCACTTGCTTGCTGGGGTAATTTAGAAACTGACAGGCAAACTAGTTACTTAATCCAGGGATTATCACAAAGATTCATGTATGAGAAGATCATTCTAAATTTTCTCTCTTGTCTAAAACACACCTGTAAGTAATGAGCCATACACTTGGCAAAATTCACCCAATTCAGTCTACGTCAATGCAAGGCCACATTCTGTTAGCTCTTCAGTATCACCCACTTCAACACAGCCTCCTTGAGTTTAGGATAAAAAAACCCCAAACTACAGCACAAGACTGATGCACTAGTGAAAGAAGCACCAACCTTCTTGAAATAAAATGCAAAACCTGTAAAATATTTGTCATCACAACAGCCAGACCCTTCTTCAGGTACTTCAGCATCACAGCCTCCACCACCACAATCCACATCAGTAACGACAGCAGCTGTAGGTCATACTGTACTTGCTTAGAAGTCACTGTGACTTTGCTTGCTGCAGGTTCCCAGCAGATTCGCAGGCATTTTGACTTTCTGTGGTAAAGTGACTTAAAGATGCAGGTCCATAAAACATGGGAAATAACATAATTCCATCTCAGGAGAAGTACAGCACAAGCTGTGAGAGCCAGGCAGGAACAAAGATGCATGAAACCCCATCAAACTGACATAAGTGTCACCTGGCATGGCATGACACTAGGTGCTGTGATGTAGGAAAACATTCAATCCTAAATGTACACCTTGGAAGAAGTCCTCTTACAGTTAGGATTTCTAAGGTGGAAACTTATAGTAACTAAACAAATATAGGATCAAAAATCAGTCTAATGATCATTTTTGACAGTGCATAAGGCATGCCTTGAGTTTAAATATATTTAGCTAGAACAGTAACTCCAGATCAACTCCAGATCAAACGTCTGGTCACAAACAACAGGCTGTGGACAGCCACCTTCACGGGCAGTGAATCATACCTGTTCACAGAATTAACAGGGTTCCTCTCCGCAGAATCAGAGCAGCTCACTGAATGTTTGGATGCAGTCAGTTACTGTTCACAATCACATCATCACTCACATTTAACTATGAATGGAAGAGCTGTTTCACCACAGCAGTTTTTCTTTCAAGAAGCAAAATTCATTTAAAACAGTGTAACACTAATAATACTCCCACTCCCTTAAAAGAAAACAAAAGGCTTTATATAAGCCCCCAGAAAATTGCCAAAAGATTTTCACACTTGGATTCCTTGGCACAATTCAGACATTTTGATTTGGGTATGCAATGATGTGATTCAGAACTTCACATTTTTTTAAAAAGTGTTTTCCCTAATAATCTTGGTAGTCCTAAGGGGTTTGGTAAATTAAATAAAAGCAACAGACTGGATTTGCCAGGGTAAACTGCAGTCAAAGGTGGCCTTCAGCCAAATTTTAAATTGGCTGGTCTTCTAGAGAATCATTTTTAGGGTCAATTGTTTGGTACATAATGCAGCAGACAGTACCTGTATAAACAACCTTATGAGCACCTTCTGGCAACAATGGTGCTCTGGTATAGAGGGATATCTTGCATTTCTTTTCACTCTTCCAGTCATAGCTCAGTGCCAGGGGCTAGGAGAAGGATGATGAGCCAGAGGTTTTTCCTTGCAGGCAGGATGCTTAGAAGATCAAGTGCTCTGGACCACACAGCACTTACATATCAATATGTATCACTGTGTCACTCTAAGAGTGGAAGAGCTCCCACTCTTAGAGGTCCCTAAGGATCAAGTATTCCCCCACCATCTCCCTAGTATTTTAACAACTTTGTTTGTAGAAAGTATTATCCAGGGATAATATCTGAGGGTTGTGATCGGAAGTCAAAACATACAATTAAAGATGTTGCCCCACTATAGGATTTTTTCTTAAATTGCAGTGATTTGTTTACAACAAACTTTATTTCTTTGCAAGGTCTTCTGACTTAAAATTTGTTTTAGCATCTATCACTAGGTCATAGTTAGCTGCCAGATAATAAAAAAGCACAGGTAGGAAGGACAGGGTTAACAGAAAAGCTTTCTTTAAGAAAAAAATGGAAGCAGCAGCTGGGGAGAGAATATAATAAAATCAGACAGGAAGGATGAAACATGAGTTAACTTTGTATTTTGTTGAATGACCAAATAGCAAATTCTGATTTTTGGGGGCTGACTGCTAACTCCATTACTGACCCATTTAAGAAAAAGATAAGCCTCCATACTCAACTATGAGTTGCAGGCCAAGATGTTCCCAGCAGAGGCTGCCTAAGGTTAGGTGTCCTTATTCAACCCCAAATCAGAGCAAAGAACCCAAGGCTGTGTGAGAGCTTTGGTATATGAGCAGCTCCACTGGCGTCTTGAGTGGTTCTGAAATTCAACAGCCCAAAAAAGAATCATGCCAACTTGCACATGTCAGGAGTCAAGTCACAGGCTCCAGCAAAATGACAAACATTGTTTAAAAACATGCTTGCTGAAGGCCTTCTTGGTGAACGGGTCACTTGGCAAAATTGTGAACACAAAGCATGCTGTGCAGCTGCCTGAAAGCTCAGTTCTCCGTGTGCCTGAGCAAAACCAGGGTACAGGAGAAACCGGAGGGTTAGAAAGGATGCCCAACAGGACTTCACTAATTATGCTGTTCCATGGCCTTGATGCCAGCAAAAGCTGCTGGGAAATAGCTCTAATTTCTGTTACTGATGTAAAATCTCAAGCCTTCAGAGTGGAGACCTCCAGTGCTCTTTGTACTTTTCCTGTCCTCTTTGAAAATGCCATGCTGAACTTTTTACCTTCACTCCCCTCTGCGCTCTATTTATTCCATAATTTCTTCTTCTAATGCATGCTGTCTCACTTCCTTGACTTTTAGCACTTAGGATATGCAGACAGCAGTGGTGGTGATGCTGAAAGCTTTCTGCTGTCAAGGAGGCTGATATCCAAAAAGGGAAGATCTGCATGGAGAAATCTCTGACTAGCATATAAGTGAATTTCGTGCATTAGAGAGTCTAAATTTTCCCTTTACTCTCTTGCAAAAAAAATCTAATATTAGGATATTCTTTTCATTTCCAGCTTGACCTACAAGCTCAACTTCAGATGCAATCACATGGGCAAAAGTGGAGGAGAGTCAGCAGTCCCAAAACCACATTGCTTCTTGGTTTTGGTAGCTTCCAAATCCAGAAACTGTTCAGCTTGCTTATCCTGCAAGGCTTTTAGGTTGGAGTCAGAACATATTAGTTTCCAAGATACTGAAGAGTGATTAACGGCATTTGCATTCTTATATGAAGCACTTCTTATTATGTTTAAATTGCTGTCATCTGAAGTTGAAATATTGGCAGTGAAATCAAACTCATACATGCTTTTTTTTTTCCCTGTAAGAAACAAAATTATCAAAAGCAAAAAGAAAATCCAACACAATGACATATAATTGAAAGCACAACTGTAAATAAGTTATTTGAGCCCATCACCTCTTTGAAATACACAGTTCACAAGATCATAGAATCACAAAATAGTTTTGGTTGGAACAGACCTTCAAAAGTCATCTAATCCAATCCCCCTGCAACAAGCAGGAACATCTTCAACTAGATCAGGTTGCCCAGAACCACATCCAGACTGGCCCTGAACATCCCCAGGGATGGAGCATCCACCACCTCTCTGTGCAACCTCTGCCAGTGTTTTACCTTCCTCATTGTAAAGAATTTCTTCCTCACATCCAGCCTGAATCTCCCTTCTTTTAGTTTAAAACTACCACCCCTCGTCCTTCTGCAACAGGCTCTACTAAAAAGTCTCCCCCCAATACTCAACCAAACCTAAATCAAGATACCAAGAGAAATTTGACTGATTTCTGGCTGCAAACCAGAAAGCACATAGGCATAAATGCAAATTCAAGCAATGTTATGAAGATTTCTTAAAGTTGTGACTCAATTGCAACCTTAGTTTGCTAACTCCCTGATGTGATTCCCTCCTTCTTCTGTAAGGCACCCTTGCACATTAAAGAAAAAATCTTGTGAAACAGATACAGGCCAAAAGTGTCCCAAAATACCACTGCCTATGGAGAACGGAACACGCATTTTGTTTTAGATACAGCAGCAAAACCAGCCTGACTGCAGCTTCTACGCTGTTACTGACAAGAGAAAAATCTTACTTTTGAGGCCTTTTCATATTATATAATTCTAACCGTACTGCCTGCTCATTTGCTTCAAGGGCTGAACCTCTATTTTGTCAGTTACCAGCTGGCAGAATTCTCCACTGCAGACACCATCATCAACATATGAATCCACCATTAAATAAAACAAAAACGGTTAGCTTGGAATAGAGTACCTTTATGCATATATGTGCATTTGCGTGCATACAAATGTGCATATATTAACTGGACTGAAGAGCAGAGTCTTGTGCTTACTACATAAGAAGCATGCCTATAATGTTCCTTGGATAAACAGATCTAACAGAATACTTGAATATTTAAACTTGTACATAAGTCTCTTGTTAGATATCAAATGTGAAACTGAGAGATTGTACCTTCTTTTCAGCTTTTCTTTTTTTTTTTTAACTATTGCATTAGCAACATGTGCATTAGTGTACAGCTGGCTAGAGGGATGCTTTTGGAATGTTTATATGTAAAGCTCTGTATTTTCCCCTGGCAGTGTTGCTGTTTAAATCACGATCCACTTAACATGTTTAAATCATGATCTACTTAACATTGTTAAGTGATTTTAAGTACAAACCCTAGCCAATTAAAAAAACCTTTTGAAATCTGCTGATTTATTGCGACTCCAGTCCAGGCCAAGGAAAAATCATATGAAACCAAGAAATAAAGATAAAAATGGAGGCCAGCTTTGACATACCATTCTGTAGGAATTGGGTATTTGTGCAGAGTGACATGAAAGACAGAAACCAGTAACTCCCTTGCTGTTGCAGCGAAGGGACTGGCACATAGAGGGCGGAGCTCCAGAAAGAGATCATGACAGATCCTTTGCACAAGACGTATTTTCTGTGCATGCAACTAGCAAAGATCACGGGCATCTTGTGATAAGAGGCTGGTAAGAGAAATGGAGCTCTCACACAGCAGGGCTACAAAGCAGCACCTTGCTGAGATGACAGCTGCTGCCAGGCTGGTGGCCTCTGGTCAGACAGTGATGGTGGGCCACCGTGCTTCGTGCTGGGTTTGCGTTGCAAGTGCCTGAGTACCTGGACAGCTATCAGCATTACTGTCATTCTGCTGGTCTCTGTGGATGCACCACATCAAGACCTCAACACCTCTTACAGCTGTTTTGAGTGAAAGATGAGGAAACTGACGAGTCATGTTTTGAAACCAGAATGTTTTCACCCACAAGTGAAAGACAAACACTTTTGAAACAAACCATGAAGCATTTTTGCTTTCAAGAAGTTATTCATTTGAGAGTAATTCACCGTTGCTTCTACAGTTGCATTTACAATTGTGTTCTTGTTTTTCATTTAGTATTTTTTGTCAACTAAACAATCCTGATTTCATGGTGATTTACTGTGTACCCATTGCAAGTAAAGTTTAACTGGACTAAACTGAAAACTGCAGTCCATTTAAAAATGAAAAAGAAACCAAAGTTGACTTTCTATGGCAAGTACCCCCAGGAGCTGAAGTACTGAAGACAGTTTGCAAAGCTGGAGCACTAAGCTGTGAACTCTCCTTAGCAGTGACAAAACTTGAGCTTTGCATTCTGTATCACCTAGCAGAGCTTGAGACCAGTAGACAAAACGGCAGAGCCCAAGGCTCATCTATACTTCAGCGGTACCACTTGTAACAAAAGACAACGCATCACATGATTAGGTACCCAATCCTTCCTAGAGCTTCCAGGTACATTGAGTTCTGCTTTTAAAGGATGACATCAATAGGAACCATTTTGATCACACTGGGGAACTGCATCTGTAAGTGAACAGAGCCTGATACTTCAGGAAGACATTCAAGCAGGCGTACAAAGAGGAGCCATGTAATAAGGGACCCAATTTCTTCGAGTGGGAAGTCCTTTTCTGAAAAGTTTAGAGCACAAGTCTTACGAGGAATGGCTGGGGGAACTGAGGTCATTCAGTCTGGAGCAGAGAAGGCTCAGGGGGAGAGACTTTACCACTCTCTGCCTGAAAGGAAGTTATAGCCCTCATTTTTTTAATGAAGCTTGAAAGAAAATGTGGGCAACAGGATGGTAATGCATTACTAAGATTTCCACTGGTATCACCGTTATGTCATAAACTTATCCCTTTACTCTGCTGTTCCTGATCCACTTCTCCCTCTCTCTGCCGTCCTTGAACTTAGCTGATATCTCTCCTTTTGGATATCTTGATGTTCATTATAACTTCTCATAGCCAAAATGTAAATCCTTTCTTTAGCAATATCACCAATGCATTATTTAACGGCTTCTTCGCTCTGTCCCTGGTTCTCTAATTTGCATCACAATCCTATCATCCCCATTTTCTCTCTAGACTCATTAAAAAAATGAGGTTTCACCTTTTGAGAATAGTGTACAGATACCTCCCCAGATTTTTTTCATGCCTGCCTTTGTATGTACATAGAACCTTACAGAACAAGTTTGTGGTCCTAAAAACAGGAGTATGGACAATATGCAAGCATTTTCAAACTGACTGTTGATCTGAGGTGCTCTACTTTTAACATTTCTAAATTAAAGTACCTCAAAGGGAATCAATCTGCAAAAGGGGCACTACGATGAATCAGACTCAACAGACACACTGGAAACATTAGGCAAAGAATATGTTATATACAGGAAAGCATAGTTACTATTATTTCTAATACTGTCACTAGTCACATATAAATGTAACAAAACACATACAGCAAAGCAGATTTAGGGTTGTTCTAAATCCATAACACTGATCTATTTAGGTAGTATGTGGAGAAATTATGAATTATTATGCAGCATCCATGTATCCTAAGTAACAATGGAGACTACATTATGGCTATGAAACAGTGCCTATTTTCTCTGGGAATTGTGCCAATCACACAAAGACATTGTTTCTTCCTCAGCAGACTGTGGGCTGAATTTACCTGACTGATGCAATGGAGGACATGATTTCAACCACCACGTTTCTTTCTCCCTTTCTCTTATCATGGCTTTTTTCTTGACAGCTGAATATGCATTAAAAAATAAGCAAACAAAAAGAACCCCAAACCCATGCCATTTCTACCTAGCTGCACTTCCAGCACTTCTGCAAAATGCAGTCTGTGCTGACAGCTGTGCAAGTGCAAAGGAGAAAGGAAGCACAGGAAACCAAGTTCTGCTGATGCTAATTAACAGTACTTCTCAGCTTCTCCATTAGCCTCCTGGTAGGCATGGCTTTGCATGCAGAACAGATGAAAGAACATGTAGGGCTGCCAGATCTCCAACTCAGCTGAAAACTGATGGGTGAGAGTCTACTCCCTGAGTCACGACACAGGTTGGATATCCATCAAATAAGGAGGAGCTGTCGCCATACAAGGCTGCAGCTTCAGTGCAGCACCCAGAAAAGGCAATGCTGTTGCCTTTGCTTGTTCCAGGTGCCCATGTTCCAGCAGAGCCTTAACCCATGGAGCAGCAGCATGACTGATACAAGGAAGAAATTCTTTCCTGTTAGGGTGGTGAGATGCTGGAATGGGTTGCCCAGGGAGGTTGTGAGTGCTCCATCCCTGGCAGTGTTCAAGCCAGGTTGGATGAAGCCTTGGGTGACATGGTTTAGTGTGAGGTGTCCCTGCTTATGGCAAGGGTGTTGGAACTAGATGATCTTAAGGTCCTTTCCAACCCTAACTATTCTATGATTCTATGATTCTGTGATCCAACAGCAGAAAGTGACACCAAGGACATTTGACAGATTGTTGAGCTCAGGAGTAATGGATTGCTTCATTTTTGTCCAGTGTGAAAAGTTGTCTTGCTAGAAGCACCAGCTGTCTTGTTGGCCTTTCCTTGTGCTGTAGGAAGCAGGCTATTTGCTAACACATAAAACCTTACCAGCATTCTTCAAACAGAAGCACAAATTGGAGAGGAGAAAAAAACAAAATGGAACAAGGCAACAGATGGTGTTAACTTAGGAAAGAGGAACAGAATGGTTAGAGACCTTTGCTTGCATTCATGTAAGTTATGTTACTGCCCTTAAGATTTAGTTTCTCTCTACCATGCAGTTGACAAACCATGGGGTCAAGAAGAAACAAGTTTCTGTTAAAATGACAGATTTGTTCCTTTGGTACACAAATATTGGATTTATTTCTGATAATCTACTCACAAAAGTGAGGCAAATCTAAGTAATAAAGCAGAAAACATCTTCAGCTATTTCACTCCAATTAGCAGCTTCCAGATTCCAGACCTCTTACTGAGTAAGTTGGATCCAGTTCCATCAACCAAAAAAGCTTACTACTCTGATCCTGATACTGATCCATGCACCATCGCAGTGGTTGCAGCAGACTTATGGGGTGCTATTCCAGACGGAGTGACGCTGCACTGCACTGGTTTGGTGGGGAGGAACCTTACTGCTTATGGTGATGAGCAAGACTCATGAGCAAGGGTGTGGAGAAAGGGATAGTCAAGGGAGGTGTTTTAAAAAAGCAAAATTGGGCTTGCCTGTATATTTGCTGATAAGCATAGCACACTTGACAAGGATATACTGAAGAGGCAAAGGTATCTGATTTAACACTGGGCTTATGCTGTTCTCAGTGGTCAGTCCCATCATAATGTGTAGCTACAGAAAAAACTTTGCATGGCAGAGAAGATGGTCTATCTGTACTCATCCACTGTAACTGTTAGAGTTAACCATAAGGGTTAATTGTGGTTGGAAGATATGAAAAAGCAGTAGCATTTTACAGCATTTCTAGCCTCACTAGCAGTATCTGTTCCCTATTTTCAGCACTCTCACAGCCTCACCATTTTCTCTCTGAATTATCAGAGATTAACAAGTGTCATTTCCACTCCCCACTTTGACTGATCTTTCTAACTAGGAACACTGAACAAGCAGACCTGAGAAATAGCCTGGCAGCAGCAAGCAATCTTGGTTCACTGCACACAGGGCATGGAAAATGCTCTGCTCTTCCAGGGACAATGTGAAAGCTACAACCAGTGACTCAGCATTAGCCCAGTAATACCTCTCCAGGGGATCTGAGATAACCCCTCCAAGCATTCCTGCCTATTTCCTGCACACAAAGGGATCAGTCAATAAAAACCACTCCTTGTAACAATTCCCTGTCTCTAACAAATATACTGCTTCCATCAACTAATGATTGAACAGTGCTGTCAAGCTTTGCCTTGTGATGCACATCTATGGACACATCCAGGGTGAAGCCAATACTGAAAATTGTGGAGTTTTGTCTATCAGCTGTGCTCTGTGCCATGAAGACACAGCATTTCATTAAGCACAGGGTAATAGCTTGACTCCCTTAGGGACTTGCTGCTGGAAAATAGAACATCTCCTTTCATAAGTAGGCAAGGTCACGATGCACCATGCATTCCTCAATGCACATGTTCATTTTGGAGTCGATGGTGAGATAATTGAGTATCTGTTCATTATACATTTCACATTAACACAATAAGTTATCTTCATGTAAGATTAATTTTGCAAGATATGAGGAAAACCAGCATTATATTACATTTCAATGTCATCTGTTCAGGTACTCCAAAAGCAGTAGAAGAATTCTGATTTATGTCCAAATTACTTTTTATATTTTACTCTTTATGTTGGATGCAGAATTTGAAAAATTCCATGTACTAAACATTTGAAAAGCACAAACTAATGTATTTTTCCTTTTACACCACATCACCCTTTTGTAACTTAACAGGTGCTTTCTTATTTAACAGGAGTAATTTTCCAGCACATTCACATGTACACGCTGTGAACAAGACAGTTCATAAATGCAACACCTCAAAGTTTAAAGTCCTGTACATATAAACCCCTGTATATAGAGATGTATGAAGACAGATCAAAAATGATAGGCAATTTCTTTCAACATGTTAAGTACTACCAAAAACCGGAGTCCTGAGAGCTGCTTACCTGAAGAACCTATGCATTATGCAGCACAACTTAGTCTGGCCAACCTAATGCTTGCATTTTTTTTAATCCCAAATACTATTTTTATCTGTTTGTTTAGGAATTTGGAAGCTGCAACCTGTTTTTCTCTACTGCTCTGGTTCTTGGAATACTCTTTTTCTGGGTGTGAAAATGAGAAATTGCAGAGTACAATACTGGGTCAAAGCACAAAGAAAAGAAGAAAGAGTTACTTTCAAGGTGCATGTGTGATCAGTCAGTAGAGATTACATATGGTAGAATATGAAAGTAAAAATAAAGTATGCTCTCCTAAAACCAGATGCAAATACTGTATCGCATTAAATCCAACAGCTCATGGGGGCAAAGAATAATTATGCAGGAGAGGTGAGAAATTATATATGTACACATGAGGAAAAGAAGGGATTTTACTCTGAGTATTCCTGTGCTTACTCATATATATTCTTAATCAGAGATCAAGAATATCAGAAGCAAATATTGCCTTAAGACTTGGAATAACCTTTTGCTGCATTTTATTTGTTACACAGCTCAGGGATTTCTCAAACTGAAGCAGGCAAACCCAACTGTAAATCAAAGCGTAGCCTCTGGATTGTGAATGACTGATTATGTGGTTTAAAGACATACAGCAAACTTAATTGGAAACAATCTTCAAAAATGTTGAGTTCCTTTCCCTCTTCACCTGCCATGAAATTACAGCTACTAGAATTAAGAGTTTCACATCTAGCAAAAACACAAAGGCTGTCAACATTTTCAGAGGACATAACCATTGAAGAGTTGGGGGTTTGCCTTATGAAGTATTTTCTGCTTCATTTTAAAAAGATCAGAGCCAAAAAAACCACCTTCTTCCTTGAGGTGACCAAAATGAGTTGTGAGCATTTTCTCTTTTCAAGGCTGCAGCAAACTAACTTAAAAGAGGCTTGCCACCTTCTTTTGTTCATCTGAAACACGTTGAAGCAGAATGTCAAAGGTTCAAGGAGAGGTTTCAAGTCATATTTGCTGTTGGCATGTCTAAACCTGCTGATACATGCTAGGGAAAAAGGGTGCGCCTAGTACTGCTGCAACAATAAAACAGCTACTAGGGAATCTCATTTAGAGCTAACAGTAGCACTAAGCTGGGCTGGCCAACTGAAGAGATAAGCTAGCAATATGCAAACAAAGCTGATTGAAGTCCTAAAATACAGTTAGGTTTGTCATTTTCTTAGTAGTTAAAAAATGGGGGGGGGGGGG
>NDXB01017329.1:85203-109085 GCA_002631895.1 Agapornis roseicollis | reverse complement strand
AAAGTGGGGGGGGGGGGTTGAGGTGTGTCAAAAAACCATGCAAGCACATCATATTTGGGATTTTGTTCTTTGATGATGAAAACCATTACCCGGCACCTTCAGTGATGAAAGCTGTGAAAACAGCTGAAAAATGTTCACTGAAAGGAAAAGTAATGTAAAACAGTACATGTGATAGACTTGCAAGAAGCAACCAATGTGATGGTTTCCTTTTATATCACTCACAAATTTTCCTGAACACAAAAATAACCTGCCCTTCTGCTGAAAACACCCAGAAAAAAAAAAAATCAAAATCAAACTGTTGTTGGACATACTTCAGATTTTTTAGTTTGATGCCTCAGAACATTGGGAGGAAAAATGCATGCCTTCTCTCAGACCTACTTGTCTCTAAGTTATCTATAAACCTATTTTACTCCAGTAGAAGAAGTATTTTCCTAGTCAAGTCTTGTTCAAAGTTTTAGATCAATAATCTAAAAATATGTTGATATTTCTCAGATTAATTCCAAGTAATTCCTTGCCTACTAGGGCCAGATCTGTCCTCTCCCCTCATTTCACATCAGCTATATACAATTGCACACTAGCAGTAAGCATTAGCTTGAACTCTGGAACTTGTCATAACTGGAGGTGTCTAAGCAAGTTCATGACCCCACCAGTGTCCTAAGCTCCTGAGGGCCTTGAGATTCTCAGGCCAAGTCCACTCTAGATAACTTGTCTGGCAGTTTCTCTACAAATTTTTACATTAAGTACAACAAAGGGTTTTGACATTAGTGATATGGGTTTCCTCACCAGGGCAGCAACCTGAAAGTTCAACAGAAACAAGGCACATGGGTGGACGTCATACACGTCTGTTCTTTGACTCACAGGTCTGTCTTAGCCTTTGTGTTCTGCTGCAAGAAGCTTTGGAAAACACCCTTTTCAAATGCAGCACTATTTTATCACTTCTTAAATAAGGTTAAACTGGAGCTGACATTGACATCAGAAGATGGTAGATGCCCTGCTACACTGCAGCAGTGCACAGCCTAATATACATTGCCACTAGGCTTTGTCTTATGAAATTAATTTAATGTCCCAATAAGGGCAAGGAGTAGGGTATGATGGGCTCAGCTCTATTTTTGGATACTAATGTTCCAATATTAACTTTTGAATGTGGGGGAAGAGTCCATGAAAGCAAAATGCTGCTCTTGTGGCAAAAAGGAATTTGCTAAGTGAATGTGCGTTTGAAAAAAAAATTCTCAACAAACAGCAATGCAAAAAAGAAGACAAACTTACATCACGGCAGCATGAAATGCTGCATCACCTACCAAAGCAGATGGATTCAGGTTCATTCATGTACTTTTGTTTTATACACAACAAAAATATACAATGGCTACAGCAGAACTGATTATAAAAGAAGTCCTTTTCTTCAGCCAGCTTGGTGGATTTCACCTCTAGACTCTAGAATACGTAATAGAAACTTACCTTGCATTTCAACATGTTGGCCACTCTCTCTTGCATTGATTGTCCAGCCTTTGGTCTGACAAGTATATAAACTGCTTTCACATCAGGGCTGGAGCGCAGAAGCTTTTCCATCAGTACTTTGCCCATGAAACCTGTGGCTCCTGTGATAAGAACATTCTTTCCATTGTAATAAGCCGAGACTGAAGACATGGTGCTGGTTTGTTCTGTCCTTCCTTTAACTTCCTGTGCAAGGTACCTGGAAAGGTGCAGAAATAAAACTTTAAGGGCTTCTGAGCTAAGACACAGATCAGTCATTAGGGAGCTATGTCTGAGCTAACCTTTCCTCATCAGCTGTGGCAGCTCACATTAGTTCAGTCAGTTGCAATTTTAAAGATGATTTTTTAAGAAAAACCTACAAAAATTAAACAGATTAATCTGAGTAGCTTAAAAAACATCGAGCTCAGCCTTATTCTCGATATTATACTATATCTGCAGCCAGCAGTCACAATTTGGAACACTGCTTGTGCTGTCAAAGGCTCCTAGCAGTAGATACTCACTGCAGTGCTGAACAGCATTTCTCCTGCACTGTGAAGTGGCACTCATAAAGATACGCAGTTCTCCATACAACATAAAGAACAGATCTCACAAACACTGCAGGTGCAAATGCTCTGTTTTCCCTTTAATTCCACTGTGCCAAGCTGTTGCATTCCTGGTCAGCCCCCACTCAGCAATGTGCTCAGTATTTTCTTGTTGTTTTAGCTTGGAATAAAACCATGAAGAAAGCTCTTCTTTACAGAGGGTACAGTGCACTGACACTGCTCTGCAAGACTGTCATACCGTGCTCCTCCTGTGTGTAGGTCATTACCCATTATTGGCTGTTAAGGCCAAAATTCATTCCTCTTAACTCTAAGGAGTATAGATGTCATATGCATTCTCTGGAGAGCTTAGGCTGTCTGAACAGCCCTTTGGAGATGCACTGACTATATAAGGGGGGTGACTAGACAAGGCTCCCACATGAAGTGTCCCAGTTAAGTATTTTAATTAGACACAATGGTTTTGGGCCTACATGTCCCCAGCCATCCCAATGCAAACTGTAAGCTGATTAAACACAAAGCAAGGCTGGGCTGAATCCAGCCTCAGAATAGTCCCTCTCCCTATTAGACTAACAGAAAGAAGAAAACTCCTCCTATCTTTGTAGTGCTGCAGATCACAGCATGCAAACATAAACAAAAACATAAATAACTTTTGAAAAAAGCCTGCTCAATTTGAAACAAAACCAAAGAACAGTGCAATGTTGTTGGCTGAGTATTCAAGAACAAGAAAAAAAGATCTTCAGGCACCTCAGAGAAAACTCTTCTTCATGCAGAAGCTTCAGATGCAGTCAGCTGTTTCAAGTTTCTCAACATGACATCAGCCAACTGTATGCTAATAAAATGCAAATACATCAAAAAAGAAATACAGCATTTGCTGTGGTTTTGCAGTCTTCCAAGATTCCCTGTTGTCACCAACCTCTTTGCATTTCTGAAAGCTACCATTCAGAAACAGTGAAGTGGCCTAACTTAGAGCAAAATCTGCAAGCCTTCACACACAATCATCTTATGTAATGAGCCCTCGACTTGGACCAACACGAATTAACAACACCGAACAGTCTGAAGTACCATGGGAACCTTGGCTACGTGTGATGGTAGGTTAAAATCCTTTCACTGCATGGGACTGCAAGAGAAACATAGCTTGTCCTACAGCCTATGCCTTCCTTAGGATGGACTGAGGTATCTTACCCACAAAAATGGACCACCTTTTGAATCAACAGTAGCACCACAAATCAACTCTTAAAATGTGTACTGTGTTCCTTGCACTACTCAGGAATATACTTAGCTGGACTGGGAGCCCCAGTCACAAGAGTGAAAAGTGATCCACAGTGTGTAAATGTGCTGTCATTCTCTGGGGTCTACAGCTGATGCATCTACTCAGTCCTGACTTTGCATTCCTACCAATCTGCCAGTTTTCACAATCACTGTACTGCTGCATGGAAACATTAAATGTGCATTTCTAATGGGCACAGACACATAAACCAGGGACTCACACCCAGCAAAATATTCCCAGTGCTCCGTGGGACTGCCTTACATAGCATCAAACGAATGAAAACAACCATGTTTTCTGATCCATAATGAATCATCAGGTGTGCCATCCAATTGAGAAAGTGGGACAAGCAGTGTAACTTCTGAGGGACACTATTTTATAAACTAATAGCTGTGAGTATTCTGGCTCAGTATTAGGGCATTAGCCTACTTTCGATATGGCCTAGATTACCATTTAAATAAACATAGCGGGCACATCTTGGCCTATTAAAAACCTGTTCTTATTAAAGAGATGGCCACTTGGGAAGTTAAACAAACAGCTTAAACTGTTAGATAATTAACTTATTTATAACAAAATATCATCTCTCATTCAGGTTTGTTAAAACTGAGTGATACTAGAAGACCGGAATTTGCAGAAAGCAGAGGTTTGTGAAAGGATGTAAGAGTACAAAAATATATATTAATTTAGACAGATGTGACAAAAGACTGAATAAATATGGTACAGCACATTCTCTACAAAGAAGAAAAATCAATGGAGAAGTCCTTAATCATTAAAGGCTATAAAAGTCTACTAAACAGCAGGAAACAAAAAGATGAAATACAAGACTACTTCTAGTCACTGTATTACCTGCTTTGGTCTCATTCACAGGTTATATCCACTTAACCTCTCCTAATATTCTGCTGGAAAAAATGGTATATCTTTAAAGTACTTTGCACCACAAACTTGTGAGATTACAACAGTGCTTAACAGGAATTACTCTCCTTCCCACACTTTGGTAGTGGAGAACATTTCCAACCTGTATCACTAAACAGTAGTGCTTTGCATTATGGCTGTAGACTACTGCAAAAATAACTGTTAAGATTTCCAAATGTGGACATCAATTTATTATATTGTTTCATTTTTCTCTGTTTCCCTCTTTTTTTACTTTTTTGTTTTTAATTTTGCTTCTCTGTTTGAGTTATCTGAATGGGGCTTCATTTGGTTTGGCCAGATGCTCAATGCCTACTAGAATAGTAACAAAAAAATCCCAATTGTATCTCCTAAACCATTCTGGTATGATGAAAATGGAAACACCAAACACAAGCACAGAAAAACTGAACTTCTAAGGCAATCTACTATTTTTCTTGATTACTGGCTTAACTCTATAGGTTAAGAAGAAAAGGTAAGAAAAATCACATCCTTTCAATTTTCTACAACGATGCAATCCAAGTCAGGCAGCATTTAGCTCACAGAGCCAGCATCAGAGTTGGATCCAGTTCCTCAGGCCTCATCCACAATAAAAAACCATGAGGATGGAAATGGTGTTTGTGCCTCCTTGCAGTACAATTTCCCTTTCCTTACTTAACTTTAGAAGAATATACAGTAATCTTGTATCCATCTGATGCTATGCTAATTATCAGCAAAGAAAATCTGTGTATTTATTTAATGTGCACAAATTGTTGTTTTGAGACCATGACACAAAAGCTACAACGCTGCAATCTGCTATGTTCAGACACATGCTTGTATCTCCACTGTTCAAGCAAATTTCAAGAGGCTTTTATTAGGTGCCAAACTCAGAAGCAGATTCCAGTTTTTATTCATGAATATGAAGATATTTTCCTCTCTACTTAGTCTTGACCTCTTTATTTTTCAGAACCATTTTTGGGTTTTTATATTTTTAAGAGTGTAATTTTATAACAGAATTTATTCTTCTGTGTTTTAATTAATTTTGCTTGGCTGTTGTAAATAAAGTGCTGAAGAAATTACGAACATTTTAAGGAACCAGAGGATTTCTAGGGTCAAAGGGTGTGATCCAAGTAATGCCTGTTGACTTGACCCCTTAGATGTCTACTTCAAAATACAGAGAACAAGATGCATACCTTTCTGACTTTTTACACTAAGTGCAATGAAAAAAAAATTGTTTCCTGCAGAAGGTTATAGTTTGCTTTTCCTTTTAGGGAATAAAGAGTCAATACAGCACATGAACAATTTTCCAGTAAATTAAGCTACAACAGATTCAGTGCCTGGAAAGAGAAAAATCTTCAAAGTCTGAACCACGGTCAGCAGTTGCAGCTAGCTGATCCTTGCTGAGGCAAGCAAGGAAAAAACTATTTCAATCCCTGAGGTTCCTGTCTCTTCCAAAACAGACTGGAGGCAAGAAAGCCCCTAATTGTGGAGAAAAGCCCACAAAATGGCTTCTTGAAGCCTAATTCAAGTGAATAATTACAGGCAACTCTTTTAGGCACTAATCAGAGCAGGAAGGTAATCACTGATGTCACCTGAATTACTGAGTGCAGCATCTTTGCAGCTCTATGCTCTCTCTGATGCTGACTCATCTCTAACCAGAGCATGAAAAAACCACCTTTTGGATAGCCAGCCAGGAATCACACTGAGCATCTCTGCAGACACAAGTACACAAGCTGCTTTAAGGGTAAAACTCCGCTACTGATGCCTGTCACAGTCTCCTCTGGATCAAACATAAAGGACAATCTACAGTGCTGCATTACAAATGAAGCCATGATTTTTCGCAGGGGCATGTGCCAAAGGACACGCAAAGGGGAAGGTGGGAATTCTACTAATCTAATAATTCCCTCTTTAAAAAGAAAACTCTCATATCCTCAGTAGAAAAGGAGAGCTTTCCTCAACAAGAGCAGATACAATTGAGCTAATATTTAAGAAAACAATTAATACACACTGTCCTCGCTTTCACATACTTCAATGATGACAAATCTGCACTCTGATTACAATGTTGTAATGCTGAGAGTTAGATACTACCAAAGCCATAGCAATGGGAAGAGAAACATGTATCTGAACCTCTCTGACTACTGCTACTGCCCCTGCCCAGAGCAGGTGTGCTAAGGTGGCAGTTGCTAAGAAGAGAAAGCAAAACAGCACAGGCAATGAAGGATGGGTGAACTGGAACAGGTTAACATTTTACTATGGTTTCAACCACTACTAAGATTTCCATGCCCTACTCATCTAGGACAGTGGCCATTTCAGAAGCTTATCTGTTGAGTTATTTGCCTTTTCAACATTATACATATATATATATGTATATACATACTCAGTTATGTGCAAGAACAAAGAACATTCACAAATGGCCTCTCTGGCATCTCTTTCTATTTAGCATGGTTTTAATGAGTTTTCTCATTGTCTCATGCATTTTCACAACCTTATGCTGGGATGTAATTTCTGTAAATAAGAGGGCCAGAGCGTTGAGATGAGTCTTTTAGATGGCATATTAAGTGTAAGTAACCAGCTTCCACTAAATGCAATTAATGACAAATGACATCTTTTCAAACAAAGCTACAGACAGCAAGAATCCTCTAAGACAAAATAATTTTTGTCCATTTTCTGAATATAAACTTTTAATCTTGGTTACAAAAGTCCAATCACACATAAGACAGTTTCCTGCAATCAGTATTCTGAAGGAGTCATAATTAACCTGTGACATGCATAGAAAGAAAAATTCCTCTGTTGCTTTAGAGAACATGTACAGCTGAGGTCAGAAGCAGCAATATAAAGTGGTCACAGACTATTTCAATCTCAGTTTGCTTCCTCAGTCTATTAATTATTTTATGAGTTTAAAATGGGCTGAGCACTGGGGATGCCTACAATATATCTTCATATAATTATCTTCTTTTTTATTTTTTTGTACCAGGATGCGTGACAGAGACTACACAAACTATGCACGTGATTACAATGCATAAAAGCAATTCTTCCTAATACGTGTTCTTTGCCTGAAAGCATTCATGTATAACTTCTTGTTACTTAATCATCAGCAACCAATTAATCCCATGACTATAATTGTAAAAGGAACAACCTGATCTTTTCACTTTGGTGGCTATTAGAGGTAGATACTTGAACAACAGACAGCTTTCCTCCAATGTTAACACACATACAACCGTTGTATAGTTTGAAGTGCATCAGTATAATCCAAGGAGAACATGCAGATGAATGAAGAGGCAGGAATAGTGTTAAAATTTCAACACCTGCATACCATCTCCTATCAATGATGGCATTCAAAAAATTCATTCTGAAACAAAGCAACTTTCAAACCTTCTGATTCCTGTATTAACAGAATGCTCCATCCTATGCATAAAGAATCCAAATTAAAAAGACAAAGAAGTATGCAATAAGCATCTACATGTTTCATTTACATGCTGGCACTAGAAACATGGGCACTCATGAATTCACAGTGATCCTCTCAGGTGTACACAGGTGCATTAGCTCTACATGCTCTGCCATTTGAGATGCTTTATACGAATGTCAAAGTTTTGTTACGCACCAGGCTCTGCTTCAGAGATTTCACAGATTATTTTTAGCCCCACAACATCTGGAAGTAATAGAGCATGCTGTGGCCTTAGAGCCACAGAGCAGCATTTCACACCATGCACGCTACCAATAGCTCAAGCAGTGACTTGCTTTTCATTGTAGTAACTTATCTCCTGGCTTCTCAGTACCACTGGAAGGAAGTGTGTATCACTCTGCTCCATTGATTCGATTTACCGGGCCAAATTCACAATCAGGGTAGTTCCAGTACAATGACTAAAGTTTCAGACGGGATTAACATGAATTAGCTTTCATTTAAGCCTTTATATTTAAAATATTTTATGAATTTTCAGTAATTAACAACAGCCACTCAGGACGGAAAAGGGCTGCAGTTCCACACTGCACAATGTTTTTAACAGCAGTGCTGCTAACATGAGCAAATAGATAGTACCAATTGAAGTTACATAGTTTAATTTTATAGATGTTCAGGTACATAAAGTTTTGTGCAGTATATGATGCTTGGGAAGAGGTAGAGAGATTTTACTGATAGCAGAAAATGAAGCAAAAAGGATGTTAAAATGGCTGATCTAGAGGCAAATTAAAAGATCCTTATGGTTTGCTAAACTTTCATAGTAATTTAATAGCACTAACAACCCAACAACAACAAACTGGCAATGATAAACATTGTCTTACTCAGTGACAGAATTAGAAGGAAGATCATAAACCGCCCTTTGTAGAAGCTCTATAGATGCTAATACAGCACAAAGAAATAAAATCCTGTGATTCAAAGATGAGCTCATTTACAGACAGACTGAGGTCCTGATGCTAATCCTCTTCATAGAGACAGATTTTGCTCCAAACAATTTACACCAAATATAAATATTTCTGCTAGAAGCCAGAAGGTTAAATCACTTTTCTGCAGTCAATGTATTTCAAATAACTTTGTTTGCCAACAGTACTCACTCAATTCTGTAACAGCATACCCAAGTAGAAACAAGCAAGGAGAAACTCTTGTTGCTCCCAGAAACCATTAACGACATGAAAAATGACACCAGTTTTGCAATCCATTTCAATTTATAACAGTTAAATCTAAAGAGACAATGCAGTTGACAGCATAATTAAGAGCTAGAGACAATGAGCAGCATGTACAGCCAGATACTGCAAACTGCTGAATGTTACATGACATGTGGGCAGAAGCTTTCAATCCTTTGGAAACCACTGGGAGTCATGGCTTCTGGGATACAGATCTGTCCACAAAACACAACCCAGATGTAGGGCAAAAGCTAGAATTTCAAGATTTGGTCATTGCTTAAGCATTACCTGTACAGCTCCACAGACTGATTAACTATCCTAATTAGTCTAAACAGTTTGACCACCATTAAGAATCAGTGAAGAACAAATGAAGCACAAAGGCACTGGTACAACACAACCCAGGAAAAGCCTCTTGATATTTTTATTGAAACTTGTCAGTCTGTCTCAGTCTATGTTCTCTCTAAAAAATGGTGAAAATAAGCTGTGTTTTACGGCTAAGATGGGGCAACTGTGCTAAGGACATACCTCTGTGTGTGATGCAGGATTTTAAAGAGTAAGTATCTCTCTTCATCTCAAATATGGATGTATTCTAACTTGCCCCTATTTAATTAGTCACTGGTAAGAACAGTAGCTCCCAGAGACATCAGAGGAGCAGCTTCTGCAAGCTCCTTTCTGTATCACATAGGTCAGCATCTGTACCCACTCTCCCTCTTGTTTAGCAGCGCTCACTTAGAGTTAGTTGTTGCAAAGACACCGAGCAGGTTGCAGGATCAAAGCTTAGGTGCTGGCATAGAAGAGTTTTCGCTTTGCCTCAGCATAATTAAATGCAGACATCCTACATCAGAGCATTTCTGCAGGCAATCCTTCCCCTTCTCTTTCCAAGAGTTCACTTTTCAGGGCTATTACCACCTTGCTTTTTTTCCCTTTAGCTGTGACTGGGATCTCTATCACCAGCAGCTCTCTCCCAAACTCCTAAATCAGAACACTTGCACATCAATCACACTGCATCTTAGCACCCCAAAAGGGAGGTCTCTCAGTGATTAAATCAAAGGTCTGTGAATCTTCCTGTGATAACGGGTTGCTCTGGCACATTTATTTTCTTTTAGAGATCTTAGCTGATAACTTTGTTACTAGCATCCAGCATGTCTTAGAACAGAATTCGAAGATTATCTGTCTTTTTCCACACTGACACTATCATTTACAGCATTTGCGTGAAGAGTTGAATTTGGAGACATAAAGTTGGGTGGGAATGTTGACCTGCTGGAGGATAGGAAGGTTCTGCAGAGGGATCTGGAGAGGCTGGATCGATGGGTTGTGGCCAGTGGTACAAGATTCAACAAGGCAAAGTACTGGGTCCTGCACTTTGCCTTACTGTCACAACAGTCCTATGCAATGCTACAGGCTTTGGAAGCATGGCTGGAATATATTGAATACAACCTACCAGGACGCGGTCAAAGTGATGGCCCCTTAATGACCACATTTTTAAAAAATGAACACTTATCTAAACCACTATATTCCCATTGTTACAACTTTTTTTACAGGTATGTCCAGGGAAAGCTGTAAATAGAAAATAGGAGAAGCTCTGTACTCCTGTGCAGATTATCAGAATACATACATATATCTTTTGTTTATACTAAGCTTCAAATCAAATGCAAAATAGTTAACAATTGACTGAACAACAGTAGAAGAGAGAAGGAAGGAGGAGAGAGCTGTAGGATTCAAACATACACGTTTATCTTCTCCAGTTTCTGACAACCTCAGAATCCCCCATTCAATCTGTCTGGATATCCCAGGCATACGGGCTTTTACTGAAGAAGCAATGTGTATGCATGTACTTGTGTACTACATGCACACATGTATAGAAAACCATTTTTAGGTTGCAGACACAACAATCTGTTAACTGCTTTTTTCCTCAGTCAACCATTTTTGCACCATCAAGACCACAGCTATTTTTTACACAGTAGTGGCTACAGAATACCTCTTACTGTAAATTTTTATGAGCTGCAACAGCAAATATTCCTGTTCATCCATCCTTCCATAAGGTTTAAATTTGCTAATGCTCTTCCTATAAGACAGAGGAAACTACTTATCAGCTGAGAAGCTCTTGACATGTTGTCAGTGAAACCTCTTGATGAGCTCAGATAATACAGTAGCATAGTGTATGCTGCTTAACAGAAAAATGTGGTGACTATACCAAGTTTAGCAGTCCTGTAACAGCAAGCTAAAATGTAATTTCACACTTCAGATCTCAGATTTAACAGAGTGGAAAAAACTACCTGCTGTTTTTGGACTCAGATTTAAGGTTATTTCATTAACTGTAATTATTTTTCTTTCCAATAGAAAACCAAGCTCAGCAATCTCAGCATTATCATATTCAAGTCTCATTAAGAAGTGCAGCCTAGAACACTGCTCTTGCCTTGGTTGGGGTTGAAAGACAAAAATGCTTACAATATTTCTCACCAATAGAAGTCTCCTTAAAAGGATGACCAGATGGATGTAAGAGTCTATACTACCAATTTCATAGCAAAACACATATAAACGCACACATATGTTTTCAAAATCAAACATACAGTCATTATATTGACCTTGATACTATCAAGTCTACTTTTTATGCTTAAATCTCAAAGAAAGCATTGTCAATGGAAATACCAAAGTTTTGACTTCTAAACCTCCTCATCACATCAAAGCTCAGACAGGCTAAACACAAACAAAAGGTAGTTTGGTTGGGTGTGGGGTTTTTTGGTGGGTTTTTTGTTGGGTTTTTTTTTTTCATTATTTCTCCTACATTTCTCTATTGTTCACATTTAGAGCATGAAGCACGTGGCAATCCATCAGACACAGCAGCAGTCTCATTTGCTCTGTCCAGCTGCTGAACTAGGACAGAAGTTATCCAAGCTTTTGCTATGCAAAATTCTCCTGTCAAGCAAAGTTCTCAGCAGACAGAGCACGATAAAGCTTTTCAGGAACAGAAAAAAAAAATGCAGGCAAAGTGTATTTTGTTCCAGGAAGTCCACAGGGAATTTTATGCTGCTTAGTGCATGCTGCTAGCTGCAGCAAGCCAGAGAATCACCACCAGTGACCAGCTCTCCAATAATTCCCTGTATCCCCTTGTTTTGTTGAGGACGCTTCTGGCACTACCCAAATTAAGACTGTGATACACTGACGTATTTGCTGCTAGAGTGCCTCACTAAAATAACGATCTCACACAGGCAGTATCAGGGTGTATGTGTGAAGGTAGCTGCAGCAGTGCCAGTTTGGCAGGTTGCAGCCCTGACCTGACTCTTGCTGTGCAAATGTGATCAACTGACAGACATCTCATTATTCATTTGGAAATGCACAGAAAACACAGTGAGAAGAATCTAGCCGGCCACTTCCTCTGAGGACCCATGCACAGAGGGGTGGGAGGGTCTCTAATCCTTCATCTGTTGCTTCTAGCAAGACAAGAGAAGCATGGAGTTACAATGCACAGCTGACTCCTGCTACTCCTCCCAGTGCTGTAGCATAGCTTGGGATCATGAGACGGAAGCTTCAAAGGTTACACGTGCTAGTAGTGAGACTACTAATTTTGCCTCTGCCCCTTCTGACAGTAAATGTCATACTAAGAATTTGGAAGAGTTTTGGTTTTCCTTGGAATTGACAAACAAAACATGTTGGCATGTTGCTCCAAGGCAGCCACCAGGATTTTCAACAGAGTAAACCAGTGTTTGATCAAAATGGAAAACTGAAGGAAATCTATTGAACATGGGTAAGCTGAGGGTGAACTTATCCTGAATGCCAATTGCTACCAACAGAAAGATGAGACTGCAAATTGTACTTTATTTTTTAAAACGAAAAAGAAAGAGCAAGACAGCAGAAAAAAGAAGAGTTTGTAAGACTCTGCAATTAGTATCTGAGTCAGTCTGTTTATGGAAGACTTCCCATTCATCTTCTACCAGTAAACCTACATCTCAAAATGAACTGAATCTGCAAATTCCAAAGACCTCCTCATTGTGCTATGACCAGAATTAGCCACAACAGCTTAAAACTTGCAATAGTTCCTGGTCTTCTGCAATTTTTCTGATCTAGTGATTTAGCCTTTATCAATAGTGTTATGTTTAAATGGCATGGGATAGAAAAATTAGTTACGCTTCTATGCTTTTTTTTAATAGCAATTGCAATTCTTCATTTTGAGGGTGGTGAGGCACTGGCACAGATTGCCCAGAGAAGCTGTGGCTGCCCCATCCCTGGCATTGTTCAAGGTCAGGCTGGATGGGGCTTGGAGCAATGGGGTCTAGTGTGAGGTGTCCCTGCCCATGGCAGGAGGTTGGAACTGCATGATCTTTAAGGTCCCTTCCAACCCAAACCATTCTGTGATTCTTTGACCTCTGAAAGCACTGAGCCAAATTACTCCTGGATGATATCCTAGCAATCCTCAACACTGATAATGTGGAAACTGAACTCTTCCAAAAACTAGTTTTTTAAGACTGAGACCTATAGCTGAAATACATGAAAAACAACTTAAAAGGTTTCCTCGTGTGCCTTGGAAAATTTATACTTCTCACAGAATTAGCCAACAGGCATGCTGTGGCTAGCTGGCAAAAGTCTGCCAATATGGGTGCTGATAAAAGCTGGCAGAGAAGCTAGATACGCTTTTGTCAGGAGGAGCTAGTTCAGTAGGAAATGGGCTGATAGCCTCTTATTCCTGGACATCTAATAGCCAGTGACATAACATTTTGAGATATAAAGGTGCAGTTCCTAAGGATCAACAAAATACAGAAATCATGGTGTTATTTGCTCTTGTAGATGTAGTAAAAAAAGTAGTACTTTTCTAGCCCTCATCAGCTCTTCCCTTACTTGAAACACAGCTGTGAGCAAGCAGAATTCATTCTACTAACAGCATTTTCACAAAATCTTCCATAATTCAACTGATCTCTCTCATGATACTAAATACTATCTTTACTTAATTTCTGACAGTTTAGTTGCTTTCAGAAGGTAGTTTTGCTACCTCCTGATAGTCATCAGATGGCTTTAAGGACACCCAACTCTTCTAATTAATATATATCTCCTCCTTCTACCAGATTAACAGACTGAGAGTACAGAAATGAAACTAAAAAGCAAATGTGAAGTGACTCTGAGTATGCTGCTTTATAATAGATTATAATAGAGATATAACATTCTGAAACATATATGCTCTAGCAGACTACAGATTTGTTGCATCACAAGCCCTTTGGGATTGGAACTATGTAAGTGCAATAGTAGCAGTCAGAAAAAGTCTCTGCTCACAGCTGAGCCACATAGAAGTTCCTGGAGTGGGAATATTTTGCCTGGGTTTTTATATGTAAATCAGTAATACAGCAAACATAGTCACAGCAAACACAACGTATCGGTGTTTATTCCTCCCTTGTGCTGTTAAAAAATTCCTTATCAGTGTATTTGCTCATACCCCGTTTTATACACATTAACTAATGATCTCTGAAATTCCCCAGGAGAAACAAAGTAGATATGTATATTGTTATTCCCATGATTAAAAGCAAGGCAATTCACAGGGGAGGTTAATGAATTAGAGTTAATGATGCAGTGCCAAGCAGCCACTTCTTTGCTCTTTTTGTGTGTTTTGTTTAATTCTTTGAAATTGTTTCAGTCATAGTGGAAGTAACTTCCATTTCACAAGCCAAAGACTATAATAGCAAGAAAGACCATACATGCTGTAAGATACACTGATTTTACTGAAACAGTTGTTGCAGTATTGCAGTTTCATTGGTATCATGTGAATATGTAAATTTAAAAAGTCTTCAAAATTATTTCGCTGGCGTTTTTTTGTTTGGTTGGTTTTGGTTTGTTGTTCGAGTTATTTATTTTTGTCATGCAGTTATTCCTCTTACTCAAGAGCTCACAGACCAAACTGCATTCAGGAGACAAACGATAATTTATGTGGGAGAAGCCAAACTAGAAGGTAAAAATAATACCCTTCCAAACTAGATTTTCTCACAACTGCAAGGAAAATACACTCCTTAACTCTCCTCCCTTGGTTTCTGTAGAAGATAGGGAGCACAGTGTGCAGATTTCTTTCTCCAAATTCCTCCAAGAAACACAAACATTTACTCTTCAGATAAAGGAAAAAGAGCAGGAAGAGGAAACAAAAGAGTATTCCCTGGAGTTACCAAAAGCTGCATTAAGGAACTTTGCTCAGCATATCAGCAGCTCTGAATAATGAGGCAGCAGAAGCCTTTGCAGCAGTGGGAGCTTTTGAAACACTTCTCCAGAAAGAAAAGACAATAAAATGTCAACAGAAAATGCCTCCTGGCTGGCACATACTGGCACAGAGAACAATTTTCCTCCTTTTCCACATACAGACTATTTTTTTTCTTACCCCCCCTTCTCCACTATTCAGAAGACAAGCTGATGGAAGATGACAACGCATATTCATAGAAGTTCCAAAAAATACACTGGATAATTCCACTGAATAAAAAGGTGCGGCATCAGAAAAGGCTGGTCAGGCTGTACTAATATCATCTATGACATTCTCTGTGCACTGAAGTGCAAGGGAGTGGAAAGAACTAATTTAATGATGACTTGGTTCTAAACATCCAAGAAAAGTTTGAGTTAAGCACTTGAATAATCCTGTTGTAATGAGTGCCAGGTACAAATTAGTACCCATGTTTTCCTGAATCACAAATTACCTTCTCATCCTTAAGAGCTGCATTCAAAATTTACATGCTACTATAGCGAATGAAGTTTTTCTTCTCTTTCTTCCTCCACCCCCAATGGCTAACAGTTAAAATATAAACTTATCTTGTAAAGAAGAATATCCACAAATTTTGTAATGCTGGCTCTACATCTCCCTTTCACCTCACCTTTTTATCCTAGCATGATCTGTAAGATCAAGAAGTCAAGATCAAAAAATCTAAGATCAAGAAATGATCTGTAAGATCAAGGATTCCTATTTCCAGGGAATTCCACACAGTCCTCTTGAAGTCAACCCAGGGTTTAAAATTTGGAGTAATTTCAAATTAGCTTAGTTAAAAACCCAGGAAGGTATCCTGAAAATGAAATACCTGCACTGCCTTCACATGGCTCATGAAGTACAGCCCTGTAAACCAGCACCCAGCAAGCCTCCTGCCACTACCGTGATCTGATCTTCTCTCAAGCAGGAAGACATCAAACAGAACAGCTTACGTGGTACTGCCTCTAGGTTTATTGGTATGGATCTGCCTTCCAAATGCACAAGACCACACAAAGTTGGTGTGCCACCTTCATGCGGCATGAAGTCAGGTATGCTCCTGGATAACACACACGCAGTTTTCTCTTTGATAGGAGGCTTCTTTTAGCATCGTGTATTGATGTTTCACAAATCTAATAACAAAACACAGCCAAGATGCAAGATCTCAAAATAGATGCAAGTCAATTAATTAATTACATTATGCTTGCAGAAAACACTGCAGTAAATGCTGTGCTATTATGTGCCAGTGTTTGCAAGCTAAGGTACAAGTAAAGTGTGTTGGTGAGTCCGGACTTTTTTTTTTGGCTTGTTTGTTTTAAGCCTTTTTCCTGTCTTGTAGAGAAAGGAAAATTTTATGTTCCAAGGTAAAGGTATTTGGCTGTGTTGTGTCTACACAAACATTAATGTTTCATCAAACACAGCAACAAGCCATTGAGGATCCTTTTAAAAGGAAGGATTCATCCATATCATTTAAGAAAAAAAATAACTTAATGACAGTTCCTGCTTATAATTTTTTATTATATTTTCTAAGAAATTATGTTCTTTTTGACTTGACTGACCTTGTGATCTTGGAGACAAAGCTCACAGCTGAGGTTATAAATATCAAGCAAAAGTTACTAGTTCTGAAACTGAAACACTTCTAAGGTGCTTTGGTGGTTTTAGCTCCCTTACACTGAGACAGCCAAAGCAGGCTCATCTATCTTATACCTCTATTTTGTTATTCAGAATAAGCTCAATGAGCCAAGCAGAGCACAAGGGTTCACATCTAAGTCAAGTCTCTCAGGCTCTGGATCTTTACAATGCATTGAAAGTCCTATGTAGGTTCAGACTTTGTCCTCAGCCCAAACCCCAGACATGCTGTGAGAATAAAAATCTAGTGACTTGGTGTCACAATATACGCACATGGAAGACTACCTCTCAATAAACTGTTTCTCTAAACCACAGCCAAAATGTGCAATGTCCCCTTGAAGGTATCACCATTACTGTCATGATTCTTCAGACACAAACTAGTCAGCTCCAAGCCTTGAAACACTTGCTGTATATCCCCTATCCTGGATTTCTTGCTGCTAATCTTTGCTCCAGATAAGAGTCCTATTAAGAAGGGTTGAAGTGAGGTACATTAAGATTGCCAAGCTGGAAATACTTTGCCAAAATACACAGCTTAACTGGGAGGGGACATAAGTAGCATGTATCTGCACTAGGCTTGCCACAAGAAAGAAAAATGTTGTGTTATTAACAGCCAAAACACACAACGACTTTGCCAAAAACTAGTCTTCGAGGCAGGACAGTTTTTACAATACAGAGATACTTACTACAGTGAGCATGCAAGTAAGGCTCCCACTCAACCTTCTTAGGGAAAAGAATAGTAGGGAACATGCCTACAGGGAATAGCAGTCATTTTTTTCTCCAGTTTAATAGCGTAAGAGTGGTACACTCTGCTGCTTGTGAAAGCATAGCATAACAAAACAGGAGAAGTATTTCACTCTGCTCAAAATTTTATTTCTTGAAATCTCTGTAGCATAAAAACCTGGTTTAGGACAAACATTTTTTCCCCCTGGAAGTGCAGAACAGCCCAAAACTCAGCATATTTGGCTTCCTGAGAATTTTTCCTGGCTGAGTAATCACACCTTACAGATGTTCTCTGTTGTGTTTTTTGCCAGTTCCCTTTCTTGACCCATTTCCAATAGAGAAAATAGGTGTCAGAGCAACATGTGTGACCCAATGATCCTTATTTTATCAGAAGAGTGTTTGGGGCCACACAAAACAATCCACAGCGATGGCCTTAATTTGCACTTAAAGCCAACACAGGTTTGGGGAGATTTAATAGTTTTGCCACCACATCCATCCTCTTTCATCTTATATTGAGCACATGTCAAGAAATATGGAACTTTACAACTGAACGGCAGTGATGTCCTGCAAGAGACACAGCCCTAAATAACCAGAGGGGGAAGAAATCATGCCTGTGAATATGTAGTCTGAGTCTTGACAGAAGGAAGCTTAACCATAGATACAGTAAGGATATAATAGGTGATCTGTGCTTGGAGAAAATAAATAATTTAGATGATACTTGCTAATTATTTGATCTAGTTCAAATCTAGTAACACAGAGAATAAAATGTTGCTGTCAAAGGGCTAAAGACTAAATGCAGTATAGTGATCCTATATTATGGGAGAAAACTCAAACAGTATAAAAAGACCACTTCTGAAGAGACTGGCTGATCTGTTTCTTGGAACAAATGTCAGGCATTTTTAGATTTTCAAGAACTTTAGAAAACTTCAGTATTCAAATTCAGGTTAGAAAGCCAAAGCGTTTAGCAGAAGAGAAAGCACTTATACTGAGTATTTCCTAGAACAAGTAGATCATCCTTACAAACATGACAGAAAATGAAAACTACTATGTATGACCTAAAAGACAAATAATGAACTACAAGGGAAACTAGAAGAAAGGCACCTTCACAGTGTCAGGCTTTCCAACTGGCTGTGATATGTCAGGTTTGTCAGGTGTCAAATGCTCCATAGGAGCTCTTAGTGCCACTAATCACTGCATAGCACAGAGATGCCCATAGGTGATACTGAAGCTCTTAGTTCATCTTTACACTATAGGAACAATTTTATTTGTTGACCCTACCACATTTACAACACCCAGGCAGAGCCCAAACCAATTAATTTGCTAAATGTGTACAGTCATAGGCCCAAATTACAACATTCTTCAGTTCTGACAGCAAGATTGAGACAATCAGTGCAGAGTATGGCCCAGGGGAAAACCATTGCTTACCCTCAGTTATGCTCAGGAATCTCAGGAGCTGCACTGTGGCTAAATGCAGAGGCTTTGGCAACAGCTTTAGTTTTTTAGAAATCCTTACCTTTAGCAGCTCAGGTAGTATTTTTCTTGCCCTTTCACTTGTGCAAGAAGAATTCTTGTGGGATCAAGTTCTGAGTTAATCAAATTCACTGGACTGGTTTATGATGTGGCTCTAGAAAGAGTCATGTCAGCTCTGCTGAGGGTGTTGTGAGACAGTGGGATGAGAGGCAGGGCCAGGAAAGAGCAAGAATTCAATTGTCCTGTATCATTGCCAAGGCCTTCACACTGTGAAACTCTGGCCTCTCCACAGGAACATTTAATCTACCTCTTTCAGCAAGTACTCCAGTTTTAAAGCTTAACAATCTTAACAGTTACAAAAAACTTTCCCCAGGATGTGCATGAAGTCTCACTTGAATAATTTCAGGCCACCTCTTTAACTCCTTGTGGGTGTTCTGCTATTCTCCTTCAAAGCCTTTCTTTTCTCTCCCCTTGTTTATGCTTCAGTCCAGCCTGTGGTGTTGTCTTCTGAACTGGGAAGATTAGAATAGGAACAGATCCTCCATGGCCACCAAACGAGTAAAACAAAACCCAAGAATTTTAGGTTGGCTAAACCTAGTAGGTTTAGCCCTAATCCACAATCCATCAGCCTTAATCCACTGCTTCTGTGGAGTCTCAACTGAGGAGATGGTAACAGAGAAGTGAGGACTGGCAGGGATCACTTAAAAGGAGAATCCCAACCCAGGGTGGAAGAGAAGGACTAACACACCAGACCAAGGATTTAGGAACATGGCATACCTGAAAAAATCTGCTATTACAGTAGCTTATCTGCATGCACTTAGTTTAGTCAGGAAAGTCAGCCAAACTCCCTAGCACCATGGGAAACTTTATAGCACAGCATGGGGACCAGTTAGTCCCTCCTTTCTATTTGCTATAAGGGAGGTCCTGAAAGGTTTTCAGGAAATAGAGGAGCCACTAACTACTAGGAAATAAACCAACTCTAAGGTACATTGTACAAATAGACTGTCATAGCCACTATAAAACACACGAGAATTGCAACAGCTACAGACAAATTGGCACAATAGCTAAAATGAGGCAACATGATCATTTTTTTTATGTGACAGCTATTTCTAGAAGATATAGCATGTTCTTTGTACAGCGGGTTTAGCATTTTTGTTAATTTGCAGTTGAATGGAAAGATGAGTCACTTTATCATAATACAGCTTCATCATAACTCAGGTTTCAGCCTGCGAGAGCAGAACTACTGTGCACACAACACAATCTATCAAGACAATTTAGTGCTCCTTTTCCAACACCTAGGAAAAAATGCCCCCTTATTCCAATTTATTATATCTTGATTTTCACTAAAATAGCCTCATATAATGCTTTCACATTTTTCTCTACATATCAGAGCAAACAGATTTCAGGCTGTAATTCTTCCTCATTGCTCTATCCTACAGCAAGACCATTAAGTCCAGCAAGAAAGCAGAAGAAACTCTGATCAAAAAGTAAAATTACTTTCTCTCTCTTCACAGAGGATACACCTTTCTCAGCTCTACCCAATATATTTTCTTGAAAAGCCTGGTAAAATACAGGTGAAAATATGTATGTTTTACTCATATAATCTGTCCTCCCACTTACAAAGGACAATATTGACACAGTCATGACACAGTAAAAGGAACAAGCTCCTTATATACAAGAACTTTAAACCACAATCCTAAGCAAACAGACTGAGTAGCTTCTAACCTCCTATTGAAACAAGCCTTCCTTGACTCACAGGGGCTTGCGGGGAGGAAGATGGGAAAAGGGCATAAATCTCCTTGAAAAGAAAGGAGCTCAATGATCTCCACCCTGGGTTTCCTGTTTGTACTACCCACTGACGTGCAGAACCTCCCTGCTCTGAAACCCAGGTAGGACCTTCAATTCCTATGGGGCTCCTGAAAGCTGGTTAAATGCTGGTCTACTCAATCAAAGCTGCGTATCAACGGAGCACCTCTGACCTGTCCTCACCATAACTTCCATTTCTCATACAGGAGTCACTTTAGCCCACAAGCTTTAAAAAATAATAAAATACCAGTTTGATATCTTTGCAGCATGACACCTGAAATTACATGCTTCCTTTTCTGTCATTGTGATTCCTAGAGCAGGTGTTTTATAGACAGCCAACCAAGAGAGACATTTGTGCGAGCTACTGTGGAGCCCTTTTCTCCTCAAAATTACTGAAGGACCATCCTGATTAAATATTATCCTGCATGAATAAATACCCCTTTCACAGAAGTATTCATTGCAGGGTAACAGCTGATGGCTGTTGCACAGCTGACGGATGAAGTACACATGCTGATCATGACATAGCTGAATTAAACCCAAACTTTGTAAAGTGTTGCATAATGTCCTGCTTCTCTCTCTATAAAACCTACTTTCCATCTCAATAAGCTTTGAGAAACTATCTATTTTCTTTTCCTTTTTCTAAGTAGACCACCACAAGTGCCACCATTTCCCTTTGAGAACACACAAAGCTTCCTCGAGTTGTTACACAAAATATAAAAATACTCCACCGTGTCACCACATACAGTAACTGTGCTGATGCTACTTTCACATAGGAAAGATGATTGGGGAAGTAATGGGCAATTTTATCCTCCTATTTTCCCCTTTTAATTTAAAGCATATTTTTAGTCATTTTATTGAAACATTCATATTTCTTTCCACCAAAAATGCAAAACGTTTCTCCTGGAGCCAAGGTCACTCAGAATCAACTTGGAGCTGTCATTTTGTCAATGAGGTAAAATCTTGTCTCATTTTGACATTGATCTGCATCTACCTGTATTGTCACTGTGCCAAATGACAGTTCTAGCTTACATAAGCCTTGCTCTCATTGTCACTATCAGTTGGGACTCCTGATGTCCCAAGAGACACACACTCATGCAAATCCTGGCGTATGCTTTGACCTCCATTCTGCTACAGCTCTTTGGATGCAAAGCAGGAGGCACATAAATGTGATTCACCGGGACAAAAGCGCTTGGCCACTGACACCGGCTTGTGGTGATCAATGAAGAGATCTCTGAATTACTGTTCCCAGGACTGATCAAAAGCAGTCGAGGAAGATAAAATGCCAAATTGGTCTTTAAAAAAAAAACAACCCACACCATCCTTTTGAAAACCAAAATTTTTCATAAACCCCCTTTAAGCATCAAACCAAAATAAAAATAATTAAAAAAAATTACTTTTTTTTTTATTCCTATTCAGCATAAAGATAAATGCTGAAGTCAGCAGAATTCCCTGAGGGAAGGAAACATGGGAGTTTTAAATCAGCTCTAGTTATTCCTCCTCCTCCTCCTTTTATCTCAATCAGTGCTTGCTATATATTCTGCTATTAAACTTTCCCTCATATATCTTTCCCAGCCAAATCTTTTACTTAAGCTGCTCTTTAAAAACTTTCTCTGGTTTGATGACTGTTATCAGATATAAATGAGACTGAGCATCACGACTCTCCCTCATGGGAAAGCATCCCTGTGCCTTTGCCTAAACAGATGAAACTATACTGGCATCATCTCCATTTCACATTTTGCTATCAGTGGCCTGGGCACTTCTCCTGCCCAGTTATCACTGAGCTGCATTCGCCTTTTTCTCATCTCTCCTCCCTCTCTCACCACCATGCCACAAAGCCAAACTTAATTTTATTACCTGCTGTCAACCCTTAATGTCTTTGGAGTGCCTGCATAGCAAGTAGAATTGCTTTAGGTTGCTCACAAAATCCACTGCTCATTCTCTCAGAGCAGCACCTCCTCTCTCAAGGCACACAATGTACAAGTTGCAGAGACTGGAGAAAGCAAGGGCAGGAGATGCTCTGAGCACTGAACTACCCTGGCATAGGACAATCATAGAAGTAAAATTAGCCAGAACTGCAAAGTGAGATTAAGCTAAAAGTCTTGGAAACCTTAGAAGTAAAAAAAACCTAGCTTCACAAGCCTTTTCAAACCAATTCAGATTTCCTGTAAATTAAAGTTCAAATAACATTCTCCATTTTGCAAGCTTCTTTAGACCAACTTCAAAAAGAACTACCTGTATTTAAAATACAGTATTTCACATTGCATATATTCTTATGCAAGATGTGAAAGTACACCTAAGGTAAGAGGTCTGTCTCCTTTCTCTAATTACTTTTGATTTTGTTTCCCCTTCTGTCTTCTCCTTCCCTTTTGCTTACACACTGCAGCAACCCACACATTACATAATATTCCAGTATAATGGGAACCTTCCAAAAAATCTGATGAGTAACAGCTAAGTCTTTTCCAGTTTGAGGAGCGTAACTGAGGTTATTAGCAAAAAATGTCATGCTCTAGCTCATGCGATCTGAGAAACTGGAGTTCCATCACTTTAGTCTTTTGTTTCTTGCTTAATTACTGAAGTCCTGATGACCACGCACAGGTATTTGGGTAGCCAACTGGAACTTCAGGAGAGGAAAGATTCTAAATTTCTTCTAAGTCTCTGCAGAAAACATAAATGTACAGTCCTCACTTGCAAGTTCTCCCCTCAGGCCTCCCATACACCTGTGTCTCATATCAGAATGTGGGGGAGCAAGGTGTTACCCCCGGTAGAAAAAAAACGGAGTGAGAGGCTCAGGCACAGCAGAGCTACACAGCTCTGTGGGACTGGATGGATGCACCCAAGGGGGCTGAATAAACTTGCCAATGTCATCAGGAGAAAACAGCATAGTAGGTACACCATGGAGTCTGAGAGCAGACCCTTGGGCAGTAAAAGGCAAACGTCAAGACAACCTTCAGGATGCGCAAGAAGAAAGAAACTTATAGAGGAAGAAGATAAATACCATTCTATGTTTCTTTAATTATTAATTATTCTGATTATAACTACATTTCATATCATTTTTCCTTCAAAGAGACAAGGAAGAAGAAAACAAACACATAAAAGGGAGAAGTAGAGCTTGAGAGTAGTTTCTTTGCTGTGCTGGCATTCAGTTTTACTTTCTGTAAATGGCATGTTGACTTCTGGCAAATGTCCCTGAGGTGCAGGCCTGAGAAACAGCCTTCATTAGCACTTGCAAAGATGATGGAAGGAAAAAAAAAAAAAAAAAAAA
>NDXB01017329.1:69979-85106 GCA_002631895.1 Agapornis roseicollis | reverse complement strand
ATAAAAAAAAAATAAAAAAAAGAAGAAAAAAAAAAAAAAAAAAAAAAAAAAAATCAAAACTCAATACAAATGATCCTTTAGTTGCTGCAAAAACAACTTATACATTATAGATGGACATAAATGCAGGTAATTTTTCCAAGCTAAATAAAGAACTCTTTCCATAAAGAAATGAAAATACATTTAAAACTACTGAGTTTCATGGAGTTATGCAACTTCTCTACACCTTTTTTATTTCCTGAACTAATCAAACACTTAGCTTCTAACGTACAACAAATTCTGGTTTTGGACAATAGATTACCATGGCGCCCATGAATTATTTTGGCCAGAAAGGCTTTCCTGAGATGTCTCAGCCTCCTGCCCCAACCTGCTCCCCAGAATGCAATCCTTTTTCATGAAGGTAACACTGCCTGCTTAATAACAGGTTTATGAAAACCCACATGAGATATCTTTATCTTTCCAGCATCAGGAAAGCCTCCAAATAGCTACCGAATGACTAAAATCAGGAAGTGTCCGAGCAGGCAGACTGATTCAGAAAGAAAATGGCTTTGCCTTCACTCTCTGGAAGCCACAGCCTGTGGCCTGGCTTGTTCAATCCTTTCACTCTGAGAGGAGAATGTTGTATCTGTTTTATCAGAACCATAACCCAAATGTAGTCTTACTATTCCAGACATATTTTTATTCAGGTTTCTGTGGGAAGCTGGGATAAGCAGTGGCTCCTCTGCATGCACAGCCATTGTTCTTTCTTTTCCTGGCTGCCCGTGTCAATAGCTCTGCTTGCTCTTGCAAGCTCACTAACTGGGACAGCCCCTAAAATAAAAGGCAGCAAATGCTGATAGAAAGAGACTTTTACTCTCCTTGTTGAATACTCCTATTTCTCTCCACTTACTATATGAGGAACAAGAACTAGTTGGCCCTTAACTTAGACATGCCTCACATGTGTGGGCAGAGGAACTACATTATACTACTTCTAATGGCACTGGCCCCAAAAGGGCCAAAAAGTGAAAAGAAAGAGTAGACAAAATAAGAAACCAGGACCTCTGGGCAACAAGCCATCACAGAATCCACCAGTGAAAGGCAGTTTCAGCCAAAGGACATTTGAAGAGGTCTGCCTCCCCAATTCTGCCCGAGCTTCTCACTAAGAGCTGGGAATGGATCATTGCTCCTCACTCAACATAGATGTTAAAAAGGAAAGAACAAATGATATTTGGCATAAAGGAAATCTTTTAGATAAAGATAATACTATCAACAAAATTGCCAGGGAATACTGACCTCTAACTGCTAGCAGAAGAAATAAATCAAGTTTTGTCTCACCTAAAGCAGAGGGGTGATTAGAGATGAATAAGAGTTTCAGATAGATACTATATATATAAAAGAGGCTTAACTCAAGATGCTTTGGTAACAAAAGCAAAAAGGTATTGGCCATCAAGGTTCTTTCTGAGTAGTCTTGAGAAGTTTAAGTGAAAATATTTTCCTGACCAGTAACATATAAAGCAAAAGGTATTTTGTCTTTGCTTTATGAAATATTTACCAGCTGTCTTAATCATTCTCTGTCTTTCTACAGGCTACCAACACTCCCGCTGCTTTGGGCTTCTCTCTCCTTTTCTGCAGATCTCTTTCCTTCTCCCCTGAGTGCTTTGTCCCTTAGTTTTGCAATATTCCACTTTTAAAATAAATACAGAGAAACTGCTGCTTCCCTATGGCGTTCCCAGGGGCAGTTTCAATGAAGTGCTGCTTCCTGGGTCACCAGCCTGACCTGACTTCTTTTTTTTTTTTTTTTTGTCCTTTCACATTTTCTTTTCTTTGTGAAGTCAAACCCAAACAGTTGCAGCATTTAAAAGCCCTGTAAAATGGGAAACTTGCATGNTTTTCTTTCTATACTTATTTTTTTTTTTTTTTTTTTTTGTCCTTTCACATTTTCTTTTCTTTGTGAAGTCAAACCCAAACAGTTGCAGCATTTAAAAGCCCTGTAAAATGGGAAACTTGCATGGCTGAAACTCAGAACTGTTGGACTCTCAGCAAAAGAAGACTACAAAGAAATGGTACCATAATGAATTATGAAAGCTGAGTTTCCAGGTAGCCTGAATAGCTTTGGTAGCCTTTAATTAAATTACTCAAAAATGCACAAAATGCATCTTTGTTGTCAAGAAGTGCAACAGTATACACTGAAATGATATATACATAAAAATCCTGCCATATCACTCCACAGCTTCAAATTTTCAACCTCTGACTTTCCCACATACTCCGAGGAATTTCATAGTTAAGAAGGCAGGTCCATCTATTTTTCAGAGCTGCTAAAGGTGCAAGATAGCTGGCTGTATTTATTATAGTATATACTGTGATAATTAATTTAACCTCACAATATGGACTTTTATTTCAGTAATGGCCACTGCTAAACTAGACCCTAAAACAACTGGGTTCTAATTCTGTTCATTGCACACTTTCTGGACAACTTTACGTAAAGCCAAATCCATAAAAGCTTCCAAATTTTACTAACTTCTCCCATATTTTGTTCTTTTCTAATCTAAGCAATACAACACACTTTCCAGGTCACTGCACCACTGCAAGACAGAGAAATAGTGTTGTACTTAATTTAGATTTAGGCACTGGGAAATTAAGGGATCTGATCAAAGATGCACAGAAATAGCCCAGGAGACAGTTGAAAACCAAACAGGAAAAAGTAGACCAGAAAAGATCTGCTATGGTGAATTTAATTCTTCTACCAGACCCATTCAGTGCCTGGTAATTCAGGACGGAATGAGAAAGTACCTGATTTTGGGTGCATTCCCTTTGACATATTAAGAACACTATAAAGCAAGTAACTTCTGCAAAACATAAGCAAAACAATTTCTTACTTGCTGTCCAACTATGAGTAAGTCCCTGTTCCTAGGTGCTTAGAGAAAACAAACTGTAAACAGCTGCTGGAATTGCTGAAGCTGCTAAGGAATTGTTGGGTAAAATTCTGATGGCAATTAATAACATCAGGCTGCATTCTGCATATGCAACAAAAGAAAGCCAGGAGAAAAAGTATAGAAAGAACTCAAACAAAATGTTAGTTAAAGTAAATGTGCTTCTCTGTATCTTTATTCTCAAACTACAGCTGTGAATGGAGTCCACAGAAGACATTAGAGATGAGGAAAGAAAAAATTCCAGCACTGTCTGCGGAATCAGCTCCACAGTGACCCCTCATAGTGACCCTCCACATGTACGAATGTAGGCAGTTTTTTGTTGTTACTTGTGATATTACTAAGGGAAGGAGGCTGTTATTTCTTCCCATACATGTCCCAGATGTCCACAATATCTCCTTTTTTAAAAAAACTCTATATGATTGAAGGTGCCCATCTTTGGTCAAAATGGGCGTTTATTTCCTTACAACTTTTGTAAAAGGACGAAACCTGCTCTACTAAGAAAATCTCAACATACATTTTCCAGTTACCATAAATCCAGGCTTGCTGTTACCTTTTACAGCCCAGGCTGAACACAGTGTGAAGGTCTGTGAATGTACAGCAGTAAGGAATGATACTGTAGAAAACAAAAGTTTGCGGACAAAGAACGAGGTTAATATCCAGCTGGGGAGATGTGGAGTGAAACTGGAAGCCTTTGGGCAAAATATGAGGCTGGTGTTCAAGAAATATGGTTTTTAAGGTGGGATTGCAGAGTAAATTGGAGAAGAGACAAATCTGGAGTGAGATGCAGAGTACAAGGAAGCATTAACAGGGCAGACAGTTTAACACACCAGCTGTATACTTTAGGGAGCTGTGAATAGAGAGGGCAAAAGGCTACAGAGCAAGGGAATAGGGAAAGAGAGGTGACTGTGAGTGCAGCCAGAGCTTGCTGGGGACTAAATTAAGTTCGGGGTTTAAGGGAGGGTAAGTTAAGTTACTGACCTCTGAAGTGTGTTCAATCAAAAGAAAAGGCATTTTTGTGTGCACTTGAAATTCTGGTTTCCTAATTGTACAAAGACCAGCTAAAGAGCCTGTCCTGCAAAGTTAATAAGCTTAAGATGCGTCATTAAGGATGTGGCTTCTTATCGGTTTAGATCTCTTTGTAGGGAGGAAAATGGGAACAGGATGATAACATGACTCATGACTTTCCAATATTAGGTACAATGATTCTGTAGCTGTAGAGGCTGAAACTTGTGTACCCTATTTCTAACTCTGAAACTGAAACAGCCAAAATTGTCAGTGCAGCCGAACAGGGCATGTACTGGATTGTCCATTCTTTCCCCACAGCCACACTTGGCTTAGAAAGGTAGCAACAGAGATCACTGATCAGCTGCAACCTACACTGGATAATTATAATCTGTAACAAGATTTCCTCACCTGTCCTTCTGCCACAGTCAGATAGTATTACACACACTTAAACCCAGCCATCTAAAATAATATGGTACATGCAGCTCTTCCTACTCAGGGAGGCTGTTAGTACTCCCAGGTACCTGGCATGCAAACAGGTTTTATCAGACTTAACAATGGCAAAATTAAAATCTACAGATACTAAAAAATAAAAGGAAGGTAAAGTGACATCAGAGTGGTGTCTCCTTCAGATCACTTGTAATGCCAAACCTGCTCTTAGGCTGCTCCTCTCTTCAGTAAGGAATGAGATGAATTTTGCCAAGCATTGGGAAAGGAAGCACTAATACTACATTAAAGTTAATGGAGGAGGAAAGGAGCATAGAAGGATAAGGAGACCAGTCTGCAAGGTGGGGAGATACATGACAGGGAGAAAATAAGAGTGGTTCACCTCCATTCACCTGGGAACCCAAAAAGGTTAAAAGGCCTGATGTTTACTGCCAGTGAAGCTGCTGTGAGGGTGCTGATCCCAAACTCCTCTCACATGATGTACCCCCCCCCATCCAGAGCTGAGCTCCAACCAGGCCTAGGAAAACTGTTGGAGCCAATGACTCCAACAAACCCAACTTAAGTTTACAGTTGTTGTAATTCAGAATTCAGACATGCATATATTTAGAAAAAAGAATGTGCAGGATAACCACATCTGGCAGAATCTGAAAAGCCTCAGACTGCCTTCACGTGTGTACTGAAACCCTGTACCGGTGTTTTTCTCTGTCACCAAGTATATCTAAAAAATACTAGTTTTAATACTTTGGTAGTATTAAGGGAATCTTTTTTTAATGGCCACATTCATTTACAGTTTTACATATGAAGAGTTAAGTAGGGAGCTCTTTGAGAACCCTAATACAGTATAAATATTTAATCCTTAAGTGGACAACTTGGACTTTGCTCCGCTATGCTCCAACCTAGCATCTACCGTATAAGCTCACAGAAATGCAACAGGAGGAGTCGTAAAGGTCTGCCCTCATTCCCAAAGGAGCTCCTCCACAGACCAAGTGTTTAGCAAGGGCACTTGCAGACGCACAGAAGGTTCAGAGTCCAGGACACTGCATGCACAGACATCCATGGGGTGCACTGCAAAGGTATGGTTGGCAGCAGCATATTTAAGCCAGTGAGGTATCACTTTTAGTAGTGCTTTGAGAGACAGACAGTATATGACTGCTTTTAAAGAAATATTTCCAACGTTGGAGAGTTTTAATTATTTTATAACAGTATTTATCATTTCATCTGAGCATGCTTCTCAATCTTTCCTTGAATTCATCTATTCCAAATATCACTACAAAATAAAACACTCATTACCTCATCAAAATAATCCTCTAGCTGTGCTTACAAAGGGACAGAAGTAGGATAAAATCCTGTGACAGGCCTGATACTTTTACTTATTTCCTAACCAGGTCCTTACTGTATTTCTTGCTGATTAAATGAGAACAGTAAGAAGTTTTGGATCCTCAAAATTGTTGATTTCTCTGACACAAAAGTTAAAGCCATTAAACATGGTGATCTGGCCACACTATTTCTTCAAAGGGGCTTTCCAAATTTGTTTGTGCAAAGAAACATCTGTTCAGGCAAGGCAGTTTTCCAAATCTGCTCATTTGTCTGGCTGCTCTAACAGCTACATTATCATCCCTCACCTGCCACCAAAGCTGCAAATGACCAGGAAGTTCATGAGAGAAAAATCATCTTACAGCTGCCCATGGACTCAACTGTAACTGAAAATATTAGCAATGCTTTCTCTCCCAGTCCCTTCCTGAGATTAACAGATGATGAAATACACAGACACAAAAATCCTGGCTCAGATGCAGGCAGTGTTGAAGGACTGCTCCTTTCAACAGGACTGAAGATTCATGCTGTACCTCCAAGCCACCTGACATTTGCCACCACCACCACCTCCTCCTCCTCAGTCTTTTGCAATGGCCTGGAAAAAAAAAAAGCACGGATTTGCCTGTTTTCAGTTGCAACAGTCATCTAATTGGGAGGTAACCTAAAATCTTTGTTGCCCAAGACAGCTCATGTGGCACTGAAGGGGTTAACTTCCTTCCCTTCAGTGAGGCCCTTCTTGATCCATTGTGGTCTTCCCTCAGTGCATGTCTTTTGACTGCTCTGCAGCACTCATGTTGCCGAGCAGCAGCTGTCCTCTTCAGAAATCAGATGTCACCAAAAGTGGGTGAATTGCTGTGATTCTCTGCAGTGAATTAGCTGTGGTCCCTCACAGCACAAGAGATATGGCTAGTCCTGTCGAACTGCATGTGAGGAACAGTCATGTTGAATGTTGGTTGGGTCACTGGCCAGTTTTAAAATCTTTCATGCAAATAGAAATGTGACCATTCAATCTGTCCTCTTGCTGGCAAACCTGACTCCCCTGATAGCATACCCGTTACCTTCCTTCCTCCTTCCTTCTTATTTCCCAGGCTTCTTTACCTGCTCCATCTGAAAATATAGCAGGGTGTGAGGCAAAAGTAACAAGAAGCACCCAGGAGCTCTGGGTGACTACAGAGCTAAGAAGAAAAGCACAAGCTCCCTAGCAGTGAACAAAGAATATTCTAAAATATTTCTATAATACAGGAAGAAATGAACGGTAAAGAGGGGTGAAATCTGACCTTCCTACTTCAAATGAATCAGCAGATTGCAGCTGGAGAGGAGAGGCATGTTTGTTTTCAAAACAATAAAGTACCACCAGCACACATCATTCCACATCTACCAGCCTTACCAGCACTCTTCACACAATGCTCTTCTGTTATGCACACAGACTAGATCCATTGTTTTTTAACGAAATAACAAAACACCAGTGTAAGTAAACAACAAACCAACCCCCCCCAAAAAAGACAATCCCTTCTCCCCACAAAACAACAAAAATGCCTGAAAGCTACCCCAGTATCCCCAGTACTCTAAAGACATTACACACTCACCACAACAAAACAGCTGGCTTTCTGTAGAGCTCTGCTGACCAAACCCTTTCACTATTAGCACCCAAATCAGCAGCCAAGGCAAGAACAATGACCACATCCCACTGAAGTGACCATGGAGCAGAACCGTACCTTAGAGCAGAGAAGTGCAGCAATACCCTGGTCTGGCTATTACCAAGCTGCTTCCAGAACTTGAAGTGATAAAATCAGCTCCAGGCAGCACTGCTCCTTGCTTAATTAACCTTGCTCCTGCAACCCATGTGCAGTGCTGTCCAACTGACACTTCTGAATGCACTTTGAGACATAAGCTTGTAACGTCCCACGACACTGCTGTGACACAGACATAAGTACCAGTCCAACAGCTCTTCACATGGTGTAACACAGATATACTCTTTAACTAACACAACCTCTTCCCCCTTTTTTTTCCTGTCTTGATCTGACAGTGATCTCCTTGCATAAGAGATAGAGAGCACCTCAGAAAGCAAGTGACACAAAGGTAACAGACATGGAGCAAAATGATCCTCTCCCCCTTGCCTGAAGTCAAGTGAAGCAATAGATTTGGATGCACACAGTCATTTTGGATCTGTGTGAAAATGCCACACTGGCAAACAGATGTAATTTGAGGGAGAGAACACAAATGCGAATAGTGTGACTTTAAGGGCTGCAAATGACTTAGAGCTGTGGGCAGCTCCTTGATATTTTCACTATTTTACATTTAAGGAAATGGGTCTTCCCTACAGGGAGACAATTCCTCTTCCTGATCAGGAAAACACTTAAATTTTCTTACTTTAGTCAAAGCAGACTATGACAGATGAAAATCTGCCATTTCCTGGGCTTAGCTGTTGAATGTCAGCACACCCTATTCACCAGCAACACCGAAGAGCAAAGTAGGGAAAATGGAGTTAGAACCCCACACCACTTTGCATTATCAGGATAGATTTTGTCAGCAATTCAGAGAAAGTTTAAATAACAAAACTTCTTTTTGCCTAGTCATGACTTCATTTGAATCTGCTGTGAAGAGGAAAAGTGTGTGAATATGCGGCTAAATTCTGCCTGCTAGGAAGTCCTTCCACATGGGTACCAGTGTTTGCAGTGGCAGTGGGACTAGAACAAAATTCTTATAAGGAAAACAAGTGTAGCTTGGTTAGGAGGAATCATCTGGGGAAAAAGAGCAAATAAATAATATTAATACCAGAACAGATTTCCAAACAACCCGGTTTTATTCAGTGCTGGTATTTAGAGGATTTTGGAAAACCTGTCCATAACCTTTTTCAAAGTTTATGGTATTTTTAGATAAAACTATCAGAATTTGGTGATTTTTTTCATAACAAACTGAAAGGTAATATTATATTTCTTTTCTCAAATACGTATTATGGGGGAGTCTTCCCACTGGCTGCATTCCAGTTAGCAGCAGCATAAAGTGGTGTTAGTACATTAAGCCTAAGATAATGTCTATTTACAGTCTATCAAGGGCATGGTGACAGGGGCATTAAAGCTTGTCACTACAGGTCAGCCCTACTAGTAAGGGCCGTCTCCTACTTAATTGACCTGGAAACAGGTATCTCAGCTATTGAGTCAAACCTAGATGAAAATGGTCAGATTTTGGCTTCAGAAACTAGTGCTTTAAACATTACAAACTAGTACTTCACCAAAATTGACCTAGGACCTTTTTCCTAGATTGGTCCATACAGAACTGTAACAGACTGCTCTCAGGAACCAGCACCCTTCTGAAAACACAGCAGGAAGGATCCCAAGCAGAAGGGAAGGGGTGATGCAGTTTTGCAAGAAAAAAGGTGTAGGAGCAGAAACACAACTATGATGCGCTCTGTAATGAAACGTCATATAGGTGCTGGGAGTAAGGCATACAGTTTGATTCTTGGTTGGCAAACGTGTTTCTAGCCCAGAGGGTTAGGACTGTTTTTCAAAAAACAGCTGGCTGGCTATACATGAGACTTTCCTAGGGTCAGGAGAATTTTTCTGGGGCTAACTGTAGAATAGAATTGGTGCTCCTTATCATCTGCTGGGATGGATCAGGTCTACAGGCTTGGTTTAATGCAAAACCTGGATGAAATATTTATTAGGGCAGCTATGCCTGATGTGGAAGAAAGACAGACCAACAGGTGATATTCCCAAAAGACAAGCTATCTGCTCCTCAATCAGAAATGGAGAAGCAAGCTCAAGTAGATTATAGTGTAGATTTTATAGTCATAATTTCACTTGCAAAGCCAAGACAGTCAAGCATCTTAATCACCACTGCAATCCCTGTAAAAAATAGATAGTCTTGAAAAGATCTTAATTATGTGCTGTAGGTTAAGTACTCCAGAGTGATGAAAAGACTCACAAAGGCGTGGGAGGTGAAAGATCTTACAAAACAGATGATCCTAAAATGTTGTGTTGGAAGAGGCCTCTGTTGGCCAACTAGGGACAGGTGGATGTGGCAAATGAAGGACTGCAACACGGAGCTACACACATAAGTTTTCAGGCTTAACACTTTGATTTAGCTGCCTGACGTGCTCACTAGAACATGCTTTTATTGTGTGAAACAGGCTTTTCATGCAGTGCTGCTTCCTTATGGTATGTTAACTGTCAGACGTATGTTTTGGAGAGCACTACACACCCACACATTGAAACAGCATCAATGGTACTGAGCTGAGGCATCTTACACTTAAGAGTAATCTAATGCACCCACTGACTTCTATCCATATCTTGTTATGGAAGTTGACAGGGAAGTGCTATTAGCACCATGCCAGAACTTGACTGAAATTTTCTTGGCGAAAAAGATCTGGGTGATATCAATGTTTTTTGGGTTACGTCACCTTTGATGTTTGTTTCATATAATTATTGTGTGGGAGATAAGAAAGCTCCCCAGACCCCAAAACCTCATTTCAAAATATTAAAAATTAAACAATAGTGCTAAATGTTAAACTGCTCATCACTTGAACAGTTGATTTTAACCAGAACAATTTTCCTCCTCCAATTCACAGGCCAGTGATTTTTTCCCCTCTGATATTTTAGAGCTAGCACTTACCTGAACATTGTGAAACCTGAATTCTATGAGCAAATACTTCTTATCCAACAACTGCACCTTCACCTGTGTAAACTGCAAGGAGATAAGCCATTTTCTCTCATGTTTCAAAATACTGTAGAAAACCACTCTCTACTGCTTATTTAAGTATGAAAAGAACAAAAGAACTTGTATAAATAGCTCCTTGTTCTGCCCAGCTCCCACCTGCACATCAGACATTACCAGGAGCAGCACTGGGCATAGCAGCCCAGAACAAGGGATAGAAAGTTTCCAGCCTGTACCACAGGCACCTTACGTCAGAGTTGCAATGAGTTCCCCTTTTCCTCCCCAGATGGGCGTGAAAATCAGAACATGGAAGAACCGCTTGCGCTCTGGCTTCTCCCAGATCACCCACATAGGAATACAGCCTCTTCACGCAGCTGCACGTGTTGTTGGTTTAATGTGAAAGCAGTGATGGCACAACTCACCTGAACCATCCTTGCCTGTTACACCTTCTGCTCAATTATCTGAAATCAAAAACATCTTTCCTTCTTTAGTTTTACAGGTATTGTTGCATAGACTAGATGGTCTCTGGGGGTAAAGTGTGCCTTGCTCATGCAACATGAGGATGTTCCCATAATGGTGTGCAGCAGAGTCCCATCTAGACAGACCTTATGCAAACTGAACCAGTTAAGTACAGAACATAACCAGCTTTCTCAGGTAACAATCAGAGAAAAAGAGGACAAGAATCATTTCCACTTGAATACAATAAAGCATTACAGGTATCTATCCACTGACCCTCATTTTGACTTGTACACTGTGGCCCATGGGTTAGCACACCAAAGGAGAAACTCATTTTTGGTGGATCTCAATTGTGGAAAGATTAAGTACTTCCTCCCATCTATTATAGCCAACACCTGGGAAACATCTGCTGATCAACATGGCTGGCTGGCTATAGACCACCAGAATAATAAAGGTCTCCCAACTATGTTTTTCTCACTTGGCATACAGGTCTGCACAGCCTGAATACAGTAGCAAGAGTAACATTTCCACAGGAGGCTGCAGGAAGAAGAAAATACTGGAAGCAAGTTCCTTGGTTGTGTTGCTTCACCATGTCATCATGCCTGAAGCACAGCTTGTAAAAAATAACAAAACAACTCAGGTTGAACCCTTCACGTTGCATAAACATGGACTGTGGCTCTGCCCTGAAAAGTACTAGCATGGCACATTCACTAGTACGAGCTCCGGAGTAGTATATGAAACGTGTTTGGTCTGCATGTATACTGTAGTATTTGTTATATCCTCCACTGTTTCACAAGTGCCCCAAATTATGTTAGGAACTTTGCCTTATCATGGGTGTGTCCTGCTGCACCCACAGTAAATGGACAGATGGAAAGACAATTTTTTTCCAAGCAATCCCAAGATGGGTGGACTGAATCCATGCATCAGTGTCTCTGTAATGTAGAGTTTCTAGTGCACAGCCTAATTACAATCACCTTGTCTTGCTGGTGCGCAAGGATGAGCAGCTTCTTCCTGACAGTGACACCTAGATTACTTTCTCCCTTCATGGAAATGGAGGGTAACAAACCCTCCCGGTTGCTGTTACAAGAGCTGCCCTGAGGCTCTTGCCTCAAGAAACAGCTATTATCTTCACCTGGACTGCTGCATGATCCCATGTCATGCACTTTGCAAAGGAAAGCACTAGGCCATGGAAAGATGCAAGCAACCAGTACGACAACATCAAAACTGCAGAGGATGATATAATGGGTGTGATGATAGCAGCTGATAAAGGGATAGAGTGGTAAGACCATGCCTAACAGTGATGGTTATGAGAGGATGAAGGATAACAAGATGAAAGGTTTACCACTTTTTATTGCAGCTGCTTGACATGAGGAGGAAAAAAGTACGGAAGACTATATTATAGATATCTGACACAAGATGCACAGTCTCTCCCACTGTACAGCCCTGCAACCTAATTCTTAATTACAGTCTTACTAGTAGACTGATCAGGTGGGAAAGGAAGATGGAAAATTGTTGGCAGGCAAAATCTGCCAATATTGTAAGAAAACATATATATCTAGATACTTCATATCTACCAGTACTTTAAGAATAAAGGACAGAGAAAACAACAGAAAGAGATGGCAGCTAAGCACACACAGTGTTTGTTAAGCATAAACACACCTTCTCCCAGGGAAGACCTGCAACTTGTGGCCTCATCTTGGAGTAAAAAAAAACAACTTAAAGCTCCAACTTTGATGGGGGTTTGGGTTGTTTGTTTNAGCCTAGAACAAGAGGTCACTTACTGAATAGAGACTGGATCTGCAGGGTTCTGATTGTTGGGGTTTTGGGTTTTTTTTTTTTTTTTTTTTTTTTTTTGTTTTGTTTTGTTTTTTGTTTTGTTTTTTTTTTTCTGTGTTTTTGTTGTTGTTGTTGTTTGTTTGTTTGTTTGTTTTTTGCAGTGATTTAAGAAGCTTCCCTTCTAACAGTTTGGTACTTGGTGCACATTTGGGCTTCACTACCTAACAAATGGAGACACCTGTGAATCACAGGACTGTGATTTTTTTATAGGTACGTTTACAGAAGTGGAACTATCCTCTCCAGGGGTGAAAAGGTGCAGTTATCAGCCCAGCTAAGAATCCACATGAATCCAAAACCCAAGGAGATGACATTATATCTGGCAGAAAATTAAAACCTGTTTTTCCTCAGAGAAAGTTTTTCATTCTGTTAACGTCTGCTTCACAAAGTTCACCTGCTTGGTGCAGAAAGCTGATTTAAAACCACTATTTTCCAATTCACATTGGAAACTTGCAGCCATGGGCCCATCATTTCAGTCTGTACCAACACAAAACAAAACACAGCTCTTGACCAGAACCACCCAACTGTTTAAAGTAGTGGCTGGAAGAAAGTTTTGACAGTGAAAGTATGCATATTTGGAAGAAAATATATTCCAATTTGCTCTACTTAGCTCCTTACAGCAGGAACAGTGATTTCTATATGGCAGGTTTTGAAACAAATTGTGTACCTATTTGACACACCCAGTGTGACACAGTATCACATGAGCTTTTATGATAGCTACCTGGGATGAAAAATATCATACCTCTAAATACCATGCATATGTAATCTTCTTTTGCTAGTAGGGAAGCACATATAGAAGTAAAAAAATCTCTTTAACATCTACTGTTCAATAAAAAAAGAGCCACAAGCTAGTAATCTGCAGCACACAGGCTTCCACTTATTTTAGGGCATTGGAAGGGAGGGAAGGAAAATTTCTGTAAATCTCATTTATGAAAAATATGGCATTACTTAAAAAGCCATTCACAGTAGAATTCCTTCCATTTCTTGGGTACCACAAAATGCCTCTACTCCATGTACCTGGACAGGGCAGAATTGGGAAGTCGCATTAAGAGTTATTTTGTAAGAAATATTTATGACTTGTTAAGGAGTTCTAATTAAACCTTGCACTCCTCTACAGTGTTGCTATGAAGACATCTTAAAACCAGCATTCATCGAGTGCCTCCAAACTGTCCCTGTCTGGCTGCTTGTTAGGTTTCATCTTTCACAGAAGTCCTCCAGCTAATGTGGAAAGTAACTTAGTTTAGCCCTCAAATTTAAAAAAGCAATCTCTCATTTTCCCTTCCAGCTGGTGGACAGATACAACAGGAAACTGAAACAGTTCATTTCTTACCATCTCCAGTAGCTGGATTTGTTAGGTACATCTCCTGCACAAAATACAATAAAACTCAAAGTAGTAGCAGCCTTTCATCTCAAAAACCAGTGGGTATGAAGGACAAGTCAGGAAAGAAAAGCTGTTCAGTCTTCTCTTCTGGAAATCACTCTTTGCATACTTTACAATAAAGTTGTTCTTAGCCTGACACTATCAAATTAACAGACAACAAGCACTCCTCTTTCATGACATCTCTTTCCTGGTTTTCTGCCACTGATTCAGGTGCCCTAGACTGTGGCCAAAGACTATTCCTAGAGGCAGTCTATGAATGACTGCCAAAATCTGGAGGTAGAAAGAAAATATAGACACGCTTTTATCTTCATTTTCACAACTCAGAAAAGATTCTTCTCATACCAATTTCATCTCTTTACTGCTCAGGAGTGAGCTCATACTCATTGTGAGCTCCACAATAAGTGTTGAGACTGGAAGGCAGGCAGAGTAACATCAGATACCAGTCTGAAGATTTTATAGATGCTGATACCTTCTGTTCTTTTCCACGTCATCCTATCTTGAGGCAACATAAAACACATAAAACAGCCAGTAAATTGAGTAGACAGCAAGTCCTGGCACTTAATCTGAATTTCCCGTGTGTCTGCCCTTCGGTTTTACGTTGTAGTTCAAGACTGCTCTCATGTTATCACTCCTACATACTCTACCTAAACGTAACCCCCTCCTTGAAGTTTTTGTGCCAGCATTTGAAAATAAATAAAATGAAAATAATTCTAATTTTCCTATTTTGGTGGATGCACAATAAAACCAGAGTCCAAGATGAAAAAAACCCAAACAGCTACCATTAAATATAAATACAGTTACATTTTCAAGCTTTCTGAGAGAGAAGTCACAACAACCTTGATATATTACCACCACTGAGACACAAGATAAAGCTCCCATGGTGTTCCTATTGTCACATGAAGTTTGCTTCTGTTAAGCCTGTCATGCTGGGATGTTGCATATAGATTAAGAACTTCTGCTTTTCACTAGAAAGGTTAAAATACCACATTTGGCAGAAACTGAGGCAATTCTCACTGCATAATGCTTCAGGCCTTACTCCTTCTTTCTATGGTGCAAATTCTTCAGAAGCTAGTAAAAGAGGGCATTCTTGCTGATCATCTCTTCTGTTCACAAGTACCAAAAAAAAAAAAAAAAAAAA
>NDXB01017329.1:30728-69917 GCA_002631895.1 Agapornis roseicollis | reverse complement strand
TATATGCAGATCTTCCTTTCTTAAAAAAAAAAAAAAAAAAAAAAAAAAAAAATCCCTTTATAAATAAAAATATCCAAGGAACCACAAGATATATAATATATAACATAACTAAATAAAAAAATTGTATACACCCTTCCTAATTTATTGACCCTTGTCTTTTGTAGCAAGTACATTTTCATCCCTGAGACATGCTAAATAGCAAAACATGTGACAGAATACTGGGACAACTGAAGCTTGACGGGGATTTTAAAGAGAGAAACAAAGCAGTATGCCCCAAATGGCAGCATCACTACTAAAGAACATCACTACTAAAGAACAAACAAAAGTAGTCAAGTCAGCCTGAATACACAGTCATGCTTGCACTGCAGTTAAGTGCTACATGTCTCCCAAATTACAATAACCATTATCCTAACTGTCCAAGTGAACCAAAAATCTTTTTCTTCAACCTTTAACAAGGGTTAAGGTTAACCTCCAACCTCTAATGTTAAAACCAAAGATTAGTAGCCTGTTAGGGATGTAACTCACACACACACACACCTCCCTTCTATCCTTTCATAGATGCTAACTAATCAGGGAAGAGGTGTTTAGCTTACATGCAGGTGCAAATATACATTGTAGGGTCATGCTCTGTTCAGTGCTAGTTTGCAGCACTACTATGCTCCTGTAGGTGGATAGTCAGTAACTCCTAGGTGAAGACTTTTCTTTCCTAATTATTTGCAAGTACTATTTTAATCAGTATTTGTATTCAAAACCACTACTGCATATTCATAACAAGATGTAGGGAACACCCAACAGCACTCAGCTGCAGTGCCCTTCCAGGAAGACTAACATAGTGACAGGAGCAAAACAGCCCCCACCAACCCTTTAAAATAAAATATTACAAAAAGAGGACAAAAATAATAACAAAAAAATAGATAATGCCAAACAGCTGCAATTTCAGGTTTTGACTCACTTTGCCCCTCATAAGAAAAACCCACAAATATCTTAATACAGGTCAAGGATCCTCAGCAAGAACCCTCAAAGCTCTCCACTCCTTAGCTCCATGTGGGGAGATGCTTGAAGACTCAAGGGCTGACATCACGGACCTTTCCCTCTCTAAGACAAAGAGCCCAGTGTCTTGGGGCATGTGATGCCAGTGCTGCCAACAGAGCAACAACAATCAGGCACTGCAGATTTTTCAGAGGCAGCAGAAATGTGCCAGAGCAGACAATTTGCACAACTTGTGTTATTGGAATCTTCTCAGCTAGATCTCATTATCAGATCTCCTTCTGCCATATATGTAGATGTATTGGCTCAGACTATAAAACACAGCACCTGGGTGCACGGCCAAGTGTCAAAACAGTTTCAAAGGCACCATTTTGAGTAACAGTGACTTTGAAGTTAAGGTAGTTGTTTTGAGTTCCCCTAGCACTTATGGGGAATAGGTCTGTGTCAAATGAAATGCCAGACAAGAAATTCTCTGATGTTTATGAATTTGGAAATTGTTCAGAGTTAAAAATCAGGAAGCATGACAAACCAGGTTACTGTATTCTCTTGAAGCCAAACTTAAACTGACCTTTCTAAGGAATTCTTCCTTCTGCACAGCTCCCCTTAGAATTAGTGAAATACAAATTCCTAACTTTGCTATCTCTGTTCAGAGCCTGACTTGTGAAATGAATTTTTAAAAGTAGCTGTAAAAATCTGTTCAGCTGTCTGAAAGGAAGCTTGATATGACTACGTCCCATAATGTTAGTAGGTTTTAGCTGTTCTCATTAATCCCAGAAATAATACAGTAGTGTTCAGCTTCAAACTCATTTGGAATTAGATAGAGGTTGCTGCCCTTTCAAATTTCCAAATGCACAATTAGCAGGTCTTCTGGGCCTTTAACAATCTACTGAAGTCTTAATTCCAAAAGATAGAGACATACAGCTTAGCGGAAGTGGCATCTTCAATCCTTCTCTGTTCTCTTATCTTCTCAAACACAGCTTTGAGAGCTAAGCACATGGATTTTGCAAAGTGTGGCACTCTCTCATCTTCAATTTACATCAGCTGTTCAGCTTTGAATAGTAGTTTGGTATATGCTGTGTCAGCAGAATTGCCTTCCAGGAGTTCCATCTCTAGCCAAACCTCAAAAGAAAGAATCACTTCTTGGCATAGGCTGTTCCTCACAAGCATGCTCTGCTTCCTGCTAACCTAGCCCTAACCTCAGCCTCCACCACTCAGTGACAGAAGATGCTGCCAGCAGGAGCACAACTGATGCCCTGAACCCTTCCAGCTCCTTTCTTGTCTCAGAGCCATATCCAGAAATAGCGGCACAGATCTGCAGTGACACAGGAGAAGAGCAGCTCATGATCCAGTGGAATCTTTAGGGCTCTGATGAACTGGAAGGCATTGTCTTCCCGTCCCTTGACTTTTGCCATTGAAGGAAATGCTTGGTGGAAGCTGGTTGCTTTTAACACCCATTCCACAACATTGTCTGTGGCACCCAAACTTTACTAACTCGACAAGCACAGTGCAAAATTTCTCACTGCCATCAACCATCTGTTTGACTCAGATCACACTAAAGCATGTTTTGCACACATGTGCAAAAGATTGGGATAAAAGTGGTTTTGCTTTAATGCACTGCTTGGCAAGGGGAAAAAAAGCCAAAAAACAAACCCCAAAGCAAACCACATCCAAAACTAGGCTTAACTGCCAATTACCAAGGACATTTGAGTGGCAGTCAGTGCAGCCACTATTCAAGGAAGCGGTCAGTGGTTCACCAGAGACTTACCCACGATATATAATTGTGTAATTAATGAAACTGTTTTCTTAATTTTAGGGTACAGTGTGTACCAGTCTTCCTGGAGTGAAACATGGGTTTTGGTTTGTGGTTTTATTCAGGCACGTTGCTGACCACAATTAAAGGACAAGAAATGATACATATATATTTCCTCTAAACTACTTTTTTTTGAGAAGTCTTCCAAGCTTCCCAACTTGTCAGGTTAACAAATCATGCACTACAAGTAATTCAAGCATGATATAGACTGTACACTAAATAACAGCATGCCACTTTATTAGCGGAAAACCAAACCAAAACAGAAAAACTTTGTCATCAGGTTAAAGCAGTTTTGAATGTAAGAACACAGCAGAAGCAACAGAAAGTGGGTGAAGGTTTTGGAGAATAAGTGGAAGGATGTTTTCAAGTCTATCTTAAGCTTCTAAGCTTAGCCCCAATAAAAGCTCACACAAACTTGGGGGTGGGAGAGGTTGGAGGCAAAAAGGCAATTCATTATGGGGATAAAGCCCTAGAGCTGTTGAAATGTGTGCTAGTAGTCTGTGATAAGAAAATACTGAATTCCCACAGGTTCCACCGCTGCACTAAAACTATAGCATCCCTTAGCCAGCTTGGCAATACCTTCTTTCCTTAGAAATGGGTGCTGTTTAAGTATTTCTAGGCAGACTGCCAATCATCTTTAAGACAGGTGGCACTATACACAGCTGCTGTAAATGCTCCATTATAAACTGTTAGGACGGCTTTGCACTTCAAATATTAACTTCTACACTTATTTATTTTGAAGAAATTAACGTACTTGAAATTCTTACATCTGGAATCCATGCTAGAGCGTAATTTTTTAAGCTTTCTATAAGGACAAGGAGTTTAATAACAATTATTACAGAAAGACTTCTGTTAGGAAACCTCTTCAAAATTATTACAGAGAAATTTCAGACACTAATTTTTGGCACATACCTTCTCTTTGCTCAGCTACACTTCACAACCTACGTATCAGTTTAATTTCATTGTCCTCGTATCTGAAAAATCACTGCTAGACTCTCAGAATTAATGAGCTAGCAAGAGAATTACAAGGACATAACACATGCCATAACATAGCAAGAAATAAATCAGAATGACCTCATTAAATCCATGATTTTGGAAAATACTCCTGGTCCAGACAGCATCCTTTGAAATTGAAATGAATTGTAAGGTTCTAAAAGGTTATCACTTCAAAGAGATTTAGAACACCATGTACCTGCTTAGACAATAGGACTTTACTTGAATATAAATCAGAGGTGTAGACAGAAGTCACAGAATAGTCAGAAGTCCAAGTACCTTAAAGATAAAATATTAATAAAATACAATACCCTCTTTAATTCCTATGATAATTCACATTTTGAATGAACATCATCTTCGCACTTCACAATCAGATATAAGCAAATACCTGCACAAGTCTATATGAAAAGAACAACACTGACTCTGAATGGTGGTGGTTGTTGTGCATTCCCTCTGTTATTCCTTCCTTTTCCTGCTGATGAATGTATGCCCACTTTCTCTTAGAGGAGATTTGTCAGACAGCAAAATCAAGATGTTAAAAAACATTTCATTACACTTGGGCTATAGCAAATAGTCAAAGATTACATCACCATATGCCAGTACAAGTTTGCAACTAAAAACACATTACATTCAAGTATTTTTTTTAAATGAAAAAGAAAATGCAAATAGCTTGTTTTGCAAATCAAAACACTACATGTTGGATGTGGAAGTTCCTGGAACAGACAATAAACATACCCTTCTCAAGAAACAAACCAAACCAAATCCCTCAGGAAACGCTTACATATAGGATTGCCAGATCATAAGTGTAAAGTTCACCATGACTGTGTTGAAACACATAGTTCTAAGAGCTGTAAGAGTAATTAAAATGAATTCAGCAGCAGCTAAATGGTGTTTATTAGAAAATAACATTGCACAATGCCTACAATCTTACACAAGAAGCCACATAATCCAGTTTTAAATGTTAACTACCTAGAGCAAATTTGTTAAAAGATCCATAGTTTCTAAATCTGAAGTTGACAGATGATTGTCTCATGAGGCTGAGTAAAACTTGTTAAATTTCCCTTTTCATTTTTGGCAACGTCCAAAAGACAAGCTCAAGATGAAAACTGAGGAAAACAAGAGGTTGCAAGAAGACTGACAACTTAAGATTCTTGTTCATGCATGAACCAGTTGGCAACAGCTAGCTCTCCTCATCCCTTTCTACTTCTAACAGAACCAAAATCTAGGATGCAAATGAGCAGTTCACTGCATACTCTAAATAACGCTGAATTTTTGGTGGCATCCGCTTTGAGCTAATGCCAATAAGGCGAGGTACAGTGTGCTCAAAGGAAACTAGGTGCTTAAGGTTTCTTAAACCAAACAAACCAGAAAGATCAAAACAAAAACAATACAGAATTCAGCTGTCCCTTGTCATGGTCTTTTTGGGTCAGCTGCATTTTGCACCAAGAATAATGTAAAAGATTTTTACCCATATAATAAATCATTCATGCAAAAATTGTTATGTGATTTCAGTGGCTTTTCCCCTCAACTACATAAAAAAAAAAAAAAAAACCAACCAAACACAAAAAAAAACCCAAAACAGAAGCTAAAAAACCTCACACACACACACACACACAAACACCCAACACCAAAACACCCTCAAACTTTGCCCTGCTTATAAGCAAAATAAACCATCAGCTTATGCTTAAAGTTTTGCAGTACTTAAGAACCAGTAGATGTCATCCAACGTAACATATTTTGTTTAGAGCTTCTAGTACCTGTTACAGACTATGCCCCATATTATAATACTCCAGTCCTTTGAAATACCAGAACAATCCTTGCAGTAGTTTTTGTTGAATAGCTTGTACTCCCTGATTACAAGTTCTGCTTTTATAGCTTCAATTACTGCAGTGAGAAGACTAAAGATCCTGAATTCAAACAGATTTGCTCATTTGTCCTATTGTTTTCTTATTCAGTACTTTCTCACGGTTTTTGAGCACATGATTTATGTTTTCTGAATAGACGAGCCTGGCAAAACCAGTGCACTTGAGGATAACAGAACCCAAGGAGAATCCCCCCTGGAGCTAAATCAAAGTATCTATGCATCAGGCACAGCAGAAGAATTCTAAGATTATGTGCTCCCAACTCATCTACTCAGTTGGTAGACTTCCTTAAACAAAGCAAAATTTACAGTGGACAAATTTAAAAAGAAAAGCTGCAGTTTAATGCCCTGTTGTATTTATGCAGCATTTGATACAACTTCCTCAAGGCAGCAAATGAAGCATTTTCAACAACTTTAAAAAACCCTAAACTCTACAGTTGACAAGTTTAATACCTGAATGAAAACCATACACTTGAACGACTTACTAAAGTCACATCCAGCACTGCAATGCATTTCCTTTCCAGTCCACAGCATAGAGGAGCTATTACCTACTGGCACCTGGAGGAAATGCAAGGTGGTTTTGAGGCATTAAATTTACCCACTTAACTGCCAGCTAGGACTGCATACTCCCTTTACTGAGCTTTTGAATTATTCTGGCTCATAAACATCATGCTGACTGCCTTCACAATTAGGAGACTTAATAAGACAGTAAAACAAACAAAAAACAAAGACATTTTTGTCTTCAGACTTTGCCAAATTCTACTCCTGCGGTTCATTGCACTTGCAGTGTGCAGACTGACTCCATTTTATCATAGGAGGTGACAGACATGCAGATTGCTGGTCTCATAATGCTTTGTGGTTTGGGGTTTTGCTGTTGCTTAGCAGTTATGAAAACAATCCACTCGACAAGGTCAGAATTCATGATCAAGAAATGTGGCGAGCAGAGTAAAAGTTACATACACAGCCTTATCTTCTGAAGTATGAGCTAAGGGCTCTAGAATCAATGTTGCGATAGCAACGATATTAAAGCTAAAAATGTTGTATTCTTTAGTAGGTGTCAAGACCCACTCCTGAAGAGTTAATAAACACTTGTTTATTTCCCTAAATCATCCTGCACTGCTGCACAAAAAAGATTTCTGTAGCCTGGTTACCAAGTTCTTTCCAACTGTAGTTTTCTTAAACACCTTTGTTAACCACACGAATAAAGTAAACCAAAAAATCTTCAGTTACCATAAACCAATGCAGATAATTCATTCTGCTGAACTTCCACTGCAGATATCATCTTTTACTCCTAAAAATAAAATTAAGATTCTACATGATACTATCCAGGTTATTCAATATCAATGTGAAATTCAGACTCTGCACTAGCAGAGAAAAGATGTTATACATCAAGGTGCTATAACATATGCCGTAAGTTTTCAGATCATGAAGAAAGCAAGCATTCAGTGCTCAACATCACACAGGTGGGAGGCAAAACCTGTAATGATGTCTCTCCAATTCTACCAACTTTCACCATCAGGTGTAGCCTGGAGTCAGAAAGAAGCCATCCTCAAACACAGAATTTTAGGGAAGAGAGACCAATGCCTAGTAGGTGGCTTTCTACCTTTAATACCCACTTTTAGCTATGGTTTTACACATAAAAAGTTTTGCGCGCAAATGCTGCATTATACTTTGCAATCCCATGCTAGTATTTGTATGAAATTTCCATTATGAGCAGTGTTCCAAATATGAAGCAACTGTACACTTACTATATGTATAAAGTCCATCTTGACTCCTGTGACAATTAGCTTGTAAACAGCTTAACTACAAGATTTAGAAACACTGGTGTGTTTCTGTTAACTCTCAGATGTCCACACAGCGTTTTCACTAATCACAGAGCAAGCAGCTTAGTTTTAAACATTTCAGGTTCCAAAAAAACATCTGTGCAAAGAGATGCTCCCTGATGATGACATGTAGCCATATGCTACACTCCCTCTCCTCTCCAGAGACACAAGTGATTTTACTTTTACTCTACACGTTTTTATGGCATAACAACAGTCTATTTTTCCTTTATGGTGCAGGATACAAAGCACATCAAAAGGTATTGGTCAGGCTCTTCTGCCAGGGCAATTTCAGGATAGGAGCAACTAAGTTACAGCCCTAGCTTAAGATGAGTCTGTTCTCAATAACTAACTGGAAAAAGAGAGAAGGGTTGGGTTATTAACAGTGCTACTTCCGTACAAGAGGCCCAGAACACTTCTTACCTATACTATGTGGGCAAAGATCCTTCAGTAAACTGTATCCACATCACAGCTTAAAAGCCCTGAATATTCCTAATAAAACCCAGTCCAAAGTCTAAGCACTTTTTAAAGTAAAATTTAAAAAAGCCCATGACTGTAAATCCTGCTTGGGTTTGCATCATCTGGACCACTCAGAGGTTGAAGAAACAGCAGATCATATCCAAGGAACTCCGACAGGTTGATGATTTTGTTTTTGTAACATTAGCTCCTCAGCTTCTAGGTGAAATTGTAATTACATGCTACTGCACTTTTACCTTAGCTGCTGTCACTCTGTATTTTTTAAGTTCATTTCATAAATGCTCTTGCATAAGATAGAGTTTAATGAGAGTTAGGTTTTTATATTCTAATTTCTAGGAGCTGGGGGTTTATGCATGTAGTCAAAACAGTGAGATTTGTATTTGCTGTCTTCAGTTATATATAGTTCACTTTCAGGCAGCAAATCCAAGGTGATAGGTAAAAGGCACATTAAGGACAATAGTGCAGTTACCCAAACAGCAGGAAAGGCAGCACAGATGAATTAGCCAACCCAGACCAATGCTGAAGCTTGCTGAAGTGACTGAGCTGCTTCCAGCTCTGATTTACTGAAAAGAGACTTGCCTGGATGTAATGACAAGCCCCAAGCCATGCCATTACAGCCCCCGGGACCCAGACCACAGTGCAGAAGGGCCCGAATTTTGCTGGCTGAATGTACTAGTCCCAATTAAATGCTGACGACATGTGGATAAACCCGAACAGCTAGAGATCTTCTGCCTTTTGCCCCTCATCCCCTCTGTTCTCATGCCTGGTAGTATCGGAATGTTCCAGCTGGCAGAAAGCTCTTGACGAAGACTGCAGGGGAAAGCTGCAAAGCAGTTTTGAGCTAGCACTGGCCCCAGGGGTTGGAGAAGTGCATTCTCATCTCACTGCAATGAGTTAGCACACATGGGAGCCAGCACACCTCCGCAGCATGGTTTATCTGAAATAGACAGCCTACTAATGCAGCCTTCAGAGAGGGTTGTCCCACTACGCTGTATTGCCACTGCAATACTGAAGCCCACAAGAAAACAGCCATTTCTCAGGGAAGTTGTCATTGCCCAGGCCTAAATAAGAACATCTGGAAGCCCCAGCAAAGATCACCAGAACAAACCTAATCTCTTGGTGCTGATTTGCTTCCCACACTATTTAGACAGCTCTTGTGTGTACACTTGCTCCCTAGCTGCTGCTTCTACTTCTGGAATTAAAGAAAAAAAAAAAAAAAGATCATACACATCCTCCTACCACATGAATAATGAGATTTATGTTTACACAAGAAATGTTTGTCAGTAACATATTCCCTTTGAAATACATTTTCAAGCTATTTTCCACATGTAAATCATTTCCTTTTTTCATATTTGTCTCCTCAGAGACCTGGACTTGGTCCTAATTATCCTCTTGTGAAAATTTATCCAGAAAAGGCAGAGATATTCCTGCTAAGGACCTTTCCAGTAAAACTGCCACAGTGAATGCTGATGCTTAAGCTAAGCTGCAACAAACACAGTAAATCCTGAGAGTGAAAATCTATGTTCACATTCAGCACCAACTTCCTAAAAAACCGATACAGAAAATTACCCAAAAATAAAACAGCTTTGTTGAAATGAAAATCAAGGTTTGGTAGGGGATGAATAGGAAAAGCAAATATTTATTTCATTTTTTTTTATTTCATTTATTCCTTTTAGGATAAGGGTGCTCATTGGTAAATACAGATCAACTTACCACCCTAAAAGATGAAAGGCAACTTCTGTAACTACAGTCATGGTTTGGAGGGAAGTGCTGCTATAGCAGTATCAACCACAGTAAGGAAATCCACATCTACTCAGAGCATTATTTCTACATATTATTTTTGATGGCATAGCGCTCTAGCAGAAAAGGGCACAGTAGATCAATAGCAATGTCTATTTTAATCACATAGGCATAGTCTGGAAAAGTGTTTCACAGAAACACACTTAACAAGGAAATGGAAGACCATGACCACACGTTAAGTAAGGTTTTGTTTGTTTTAGTTACTTGAATATTGCTCCTTGAATCAGCTTACATCAGCTGAAGCCAACAGTTTAAATCCAGGCTTTCCCAAACTGACTCTTCCTGGATTCAGAACATAAAATGGTTTTGGTTTTTTGTTTTTTTCCTGTACTCTACGTAAACACAAGCAACCTGAATGAGATCTGATACACCTTAAACTGGTTTGACTCCCAGCAATCTCAGGTCTGCAGGGCTTATTGGCTCAGGCATTAAGTGAAATAAATAAAACTGGTTTGGGACTGGAATCAGCCCTGAACTGATACAGCCACATTTGCACGGCCCTAACCCTGATGCAGCTGTCACTGATGTCAATCTGGGAGTCAGATAAATCACCAAGAATGACTGCAATACCTTTTCCTGGCCAGCCCCAAGGGAGGGCTGGTGCCCAGGGCACACTTTGCGATACTCCCACTCACACGCTTCTGGCCATGGGACTTTGGCTGTGGGTTTGGGGAACTGGGGCTTTGGGTGTTTTGTTCTTTCTTGTGCAAAGGGTGACCCCATTCTGTCTGTCTCCACTCCTACTTTGGATTAGTGATAAAATCATACTCCTAATTATCCTGGCTTAGAGTTGACTATTCTTCCCCTTTCCATGAGTTGGCTTCTTCAATTATGTCTGGCAGAGATCACAATCACGCTCAGATTTAAAAGGAGGAATCAACTCAACTGAAAACGATCATCCACACTGATCTGTGAAAACAGACTTCTTATGATCCTGACAGCTGATTTGTCTCATGTCTTTTTTTATTTTTGACAAATTACTTTGAACAACAGATTTCTACACCTTTTTATAGCTCCTACCACACCTAGAAAGAGAAGGATGTAATAGGTAGCAAAATAGATGTAATTCTTAATAAACAATATTAATTGAACTGCAATACAAATTACTTGTACTCCTATGGATCCACCATTATAGACACAGAAATGTTACCACCTCACAAAATTCTCCCTTCACATTGCATAATCCTGCTATCCTGGGCAGATTAACTTCTTGGAAGTTAGAATCATAGAAGAGCTGGTTGGAAGGGACCTCTTCAGATCACCAGTTCAACCCTCTGCTTGAAGAGGGACTGTCACCAATGCTAAACTAGGTCATCCACTACTTGGGACAGCTGAGTCTTGCAAAACCTCCAAGGACAAACTCCCATCACCTTTCTGGGTGATGTTGAAAGTCTTGCACTACTCTAATGAAAAACTTTTTTCCTAATGGCCAGTCTGAACTTCTCAAGCTACGACCTGTGACAGTTGCTCCTTGTTTTTACAATCTGCTACTAGTAAGAAAGAGTTCAGCTCTACAGTAGTTCTAACTCCTCTTCAAGCAGTTACAGACTTCTATGGGATTCACAGAATCACAAAATGTTTCAGACTGGGAGGGACTTTAAAGCTCATCCAGTTCTAACCCCCTGCCATGGGCAGGGCCACCTCCCACTAGACCAGGTTGCTCCACGCCCCGTCCAACCTGGCCTTGGATGCAGCAGCCAAAACTTCTCTAACAACCTGGTCCAGTATCTCACCACCCTCACTGTTATATACCCATATCACTACGATATTGCCAAACAGCCATATCAATATGAAACCCAGAGAGAAATTGCCCCTTAGTCTCTTTTTTGGCCAGAACAAACAAGCCCAGTTCCCCCATTGTCTCCTCATTGCTTATGGGTCCATGGCTCAAATCACCTCAGTAGTCTTCTGTTTCAATCTCTCTCCATTTTTCAAACACTGCCTTTTTCATCTGAGGAACCTCAAAACTGAGTGGAGAAGCTCATTACTGAACAATGCTGAGGAGGATTACAACTTCCCCTGATCTAATAGGCATACTTTTAATTTAAACCACAGTGCTGTTTGCCTTATTTGCAATGAAAATATATCACTGGCTCATTTTCAATTTGGCAGCAACCATAATATCCCACTGCCTTCCCACAGATGTTCTGTTCAGCCAGTTGCTAATCCAGCTTGTACTGTTGCACAGTGTTAATCTACATAGGCACAGAACTTCACAATTGTTCTTACTGAACTTCATGGGATTTCTGTTGGCCAAAGCTCACATTTCCCAAGGTCCAGGTGAACTGGATTTCTTACCATTAGGTGTATTACAATCTCTCTCCTGACAATTTAATGGGATCTACAGCTTTTCTCAGGGTGCCCTGTCTAACCATCTAGATAATTAATAGAGATGTTAACTTCACCAGCCCAACACTTCACAGTCCACTTGTTATGTGTCCCTAATGAAACACTGAGCTATTGAAGATGATCATTTGAATCCAGATATCCACACACAATTTACAATCCATCTAACAATCTGTATCTGCCAGCTCATGCTTCCACAGCTTCTTCAATGAGAGATGCTAAAAACCCCACTGAAGTCAAAGTCAGCAAATACTATATCCACAAATGTCCCCACATCTACCTAGTTAGCCATATAATTGCAAAAGGCACTCAGGTTGGTCAAGTATGACTTGCCCTTGGTACATCTGGGCCACTGTTTTTGAATAACTTCTCATCCTTCTCACATTTGAAAACAAATTCCCTGAGGCATAATACACAATATTTCCAGGGACTGTGGTAATGTTAACTGGCCTATATTCCCTAAACTCTCCTTCTTCTTTGAGTGTAATGATAGCTGCTCCTTAGTCTCCAGGGAACTCTATGCCACCTTTTTCTTCATAAAAAACAGAACTGCAATTGCAGCATCCTAGCATAAATCCCATCCAACCTGATGGATTTGGCTACAACCTGTTTTTCTAAGTAGTTCTGAAGAGTAAAATACTCTTTGTTTCCCAAGCAGCACTGCTTAATTATGTTCTCCTAGGCAACCTTTGCTTTTGTACAAAATCATATTTGTACACTCAATTCCACACTGTTTGGGCACCAAGAACACATTATTTATCCCCATCTCTCACCCTTATATAATAGGTAAGTGCTCTACACCCTGATCTGAATGAGCAGACATCTAGCAAAAGGTGCTTCTTGCAAGTAGCCAGTGGTTTTTTTGAAAGACGAGAACCAAAGTCTTCAGAGCACTAGGCCTCTGAATACTGATTAAGGGAGAAGAACAGAGAGCTGGGAAGTACCCACAGCACAAACAGAAAACTTTTGACTCTACCCTTAACAGTATCTCCAAAATAACTGAAGGAATCCAGAAAAAGAATAATTCACCTGACACATGACCTTAAACTTGTTTAACAGGACTAAAATTACTAGATTCCACTTGAATACTGCTAAGATGTGGCTCCTTCAAGGGAAGGAGGGAGATCCAATAAGAGTCCCCTTTACTCATATTAGAGATCTCATTGCTCTCTTGACAAAACTGCCAGGTTACCTTCCTGACTGCTCAGTGCAAGACTCCTACCTACCCTTTCCTCTGAATTTACCAGGGAACTATGATCTGATGCAAACTTCTCATTACTTTCTTGAAAGTAGAGAAAAAAAAGAGGACCCAAATGTTTTCTTAGTGCAGTGCTTCCAGAGGTCTTCAGACAAACCCTGCTGCACTGCTGTCAGCTCTCAGTGCTAAGTTTGAACAAAAGAAGGCAAGCCATTTCCACCATGTGGAGTTTTTAAAACATCACTTCCTACCACATGGGGTAATACAACACATTTTTACTGTGTTAATCTCATTTTCGTTGTTAACAGTGGAGTAGGAAACACAAGTGCAAAGCGCTATGCTCCTCCTCTTCATTCAGCCTATGGTACACTGACAGGCCTCTAGATCCAATTTGAAATCTACCACATTTATGTAATTTCCACATACCTTGTATCATAGATTACCATTCATGTCCTTTGCTATTTTCCTTTGGCTTTCAAGTACTAATGCCACACTATTATCAAGAATGTACATCTCCAGTGAACATACAACTAGACACGAAGCACACATACAAGAGACTCATTATACCAATAAAATAATTTTCTGGTGGAAAACATTCTTAAGGTGTTAAGAGATGACTTCATCAGTGCTCCAGCACATTTTGTACTCATATAATGAAGTCCTGGTGGAGATAGAATCATAGAATAGTTAGGGTTGGAAGGGACCTTAAGATCTTCTAGTTCCAAACCCCCTGCCTTAAGCAGGGACACCTCACACTAAGTCATGCCACCCAAGGCTTCACCCAACCTGGCCTTGAACACTGCCAGGGATGTATTAGTGTAATTTTTATGTTTATTGTAAGACATCAGAACACATGTTCTCTTGCTAACATTACACCAGATATTTATTTGCAATACATTAAAGAGATGATTACAACTCAGAAACCTCAGATATTTTACCTTATTTTTTCAGTCAGATTCTTTAAGAATTTGCCTTTTTAAAAAAAAAAAAAATCCATAAATTATGGAAAAGATGGCATTTTAAAAAGATAACACAATGAGGTACAACCTTTTCCTCACAGAATTACGGTTATCCTTAACGTATTTTCCTGTTCTCAATTTTCCTGAACGTTCAAAACAAGCACCAAATAGATGAAACACCTCTATTGGTGCACATGGAAAGCTCTGGTTTGCCAAGTGTTTTGCACAACTCTGTACAGAACAAAAAAAAAATACCTCTGAGACATCCTCATGAAAATTCTATAATTAACCTAAAGGAAGCTGCTGCTGGCAATTATGAGCACTTGAGATAGAAGTATCCCAAACAGGATATTTTGGGCTCTATATTTTGTACGGACAGGACACAAGGTTGAACATAGCAGAGAAGAATTTCACAGACAGACAAAAAGAAAAGAAAAGGAGTGCAAGGAGGTGCCCATTTTATTTTATAAATGAGTCAGCAATATGCAGTGATATTTAGACAGAGCTACATGGAACAAAGTATCAAATGCTGCCAGTGCTAGTCTAGAGTGAAAATACAGACAACACACTGAAAAAATGTGTTTAGAGTAAAAATACATAAAAGGATATACATGCGTCACATGGAAAAAAGGATCTTATTTCCTTGATTACTTCCAAGTATTAGTCATAATAAATTTAGCTCAGTTTTGTTACCCAGAAAACAAGATACAAGTGAACGCTGTGAAACCTAGTTCTACATTCCACTTTTTATTTGCATAGCACTTTAAGGGCTCACAGTCACAATCACATTAGTCACATTAGGTGTAGGTGTTATGTGGAAAATAACAGAAATACTCTCTTTGAAAGCACCGTGTCATTTAATGAAAGATAGCTTTACTTTTACATTATTGTGACTGTTTTCAGATTTTGAACACATGAACCTTAGATCAGAGATGAGTTCCTGTGAAGGGCTCCAGATCACCTTACTTCATTACTCAGAACAAGAGTTACCTAGGTTGCCATGGAAATTAAGTGTTAGTGATAAGCAGAGCACTAGGTTTCTGATAAAATGCAGATTACCTTGCTTCAAAAAATGAGAACTTCCCCATCTTCAAGGATGCATCTATGGTCAGCAACAGAAATTCTGGCATCTCATATTATTTTTTAATTTTTCAACAGGACTATCCAATTTTTGAGGATAGTCCTCAAAATACTGATAGTTAGATGTTCCAGCCTATAACCTTTAAGACTGGAAGTTTAAAATCATATTTAACTTCAACAGCAAAGCAGAGGCATTAAAAAGCAACCTGCCCTCATATGTATGTCATTATCCTTGTCTGAGGGAAATCTAGTCTTTCAGAAAAGACAACAGAAATGTATTCAGTATTAATGCAACTTCAGCCTGTTTATGATTCAGCGGCAGAAAGGTGGCTATTGAATTACAACCTTCTGCTACTTGAAAACCAAAGCCATAGTAAATATAACATTAATAGGTAAAAGGTTTCTGAGAGGAACCTGACAAGGAAGAGACCCTTCCACTTCTAAGTGGTGTAGTATTAGCAACCAACAGATCTGTATACTGTGACTGACCTGAAAGTCAGGTCAGAGCTTAGTTTTGCTGGTTCAACAGTATTTCTCAAGGCCAGGTTTGACAAAGCCTTCCATGGCATGGTTTAGTGTGAGGCGTCCCTGACTATGGCAAGGTAATTAGAACTAGATGATCTTAAGGTCCTTTCCAACCCTAACTATTCTATGATTCTATGATTACTCTGTTGGTAAAGTCCAGAGACCTAATCTTTAAATACGGAATGCAATCACACCATCTTAGAAACATACAGTTTCATCTGACCCCTTCCTTGATTGCTGGACATTCTCTGTGCAGTAAACAGTGCCTAATCAGTTCCTGAAAAACCCTAAGCAAGCCAAAGCAGCACGCTTTCCATTCGTAAAGAATTCAGTGTTACCCTCTGCAAACAACTGCCTGGATTTCAACTGTATATGGCCTAATACAAATATTCAGCATAAAAGAACCCTGGACCCATGTACAGAGCATTCCATGACCCAGATGAGAAATGCATCAAGAACTAACATTTACCATCAAATCAATATATAGTTTATAATGCCCTGAGGCCTTGAATTCAAGTATAGTAGAAACCAACAGGCTGCTTTGAGGTTACACAGGAAAAGGCAGCAGTCACTGAACATAAGAATGAAGAAAAATTAAAACTACAGCTAGACAATGTTACAGTTATCTGCATGACACCCAAGGTTTTCCTCTGAGTTGACAGGTCTGACCACTGCATCTATGTGCAAGATTCGATGGTTGTTTTGATACATACAGCAGAGCATGGCATAAACACCCTGGTATCCCATAGCTCCTTGCTGTCTTCTCTCTGCAACAGTGTCATCAAGTTTATTTCAGGTGCAAAGAAAGGCACAAAGAAAGTACAGAGGGAATGGCTGACATTTTGTTCCATACTTACTAGGAGCATATGAGCTTAGTCAGTTTGTTCTGGAATATCTAATTCTAATAAAGATAGCAGCGATGAGGGCTTGAAGGAGGTCACTGGCAGAAGACAGCGTCATTCAACATCTACAATGTCTTGATCTGGGATTTCACTTCTTATTGCAGATGGCAAACTGAAACGCTCCATAGGGAAGTACAAGCAGAACAACATCAAAGCAATAATGTACATTACTGGAGAAAGGATCATAGGGCATGTCCAGAGCTAGGCTGAGAAGTTTCAGCTGCAGTCATGGGAATAAAGTGGAATTTACTGCATGCAGTGTTAAGACTACATGGCTACCTGAGCTCCAGATCTGCATAAATACATATTTTGTCTTAAAAGCAAGCAGACTGTTCCTCTGCAGTCTGCAGGAGCTGAAGGAGAACAGTGAGGCTGCAGCTACGTGAAGCGAGGGTTAACTAAGGGTATAATTCTGTCTGCCACACTTAATTTAGAAATGCGAATACATGAGAGTTTGGGTGTCTTATTAATGGCCTGGGGACCAGCAGTCTCAGTCTCTTCAAAAATGTTACATCCAACAAAGGAACTGTTGGGTGACATTCAATTAAATAGCCAAAGGAAATGCAGAAACAGTCCTGGTCTGTGATGTTCCTCTTAACCTAAAGCTAGAGGCAATGACTATGCCAGTGCACGCACAAAAGTTTTGCTAAGGGCTCCTTTTCTAACAAAATTTCACCCTCAATATTGTCCTTAAAATGAGGTTTAAACAGAATCATGTCATCCATTTCTGACCAGCAGATAACAAAAATATGTCCCATTGACAGCACTGGGAACACGTACAACATCAGAAATGGTTTATGTTGGGCACACAAGTCCTTTTCGCTGTCTCTCCCCCTCTCCCACACAACAGAGTACTTACATAGTCTCCTACTTGAGCTGTGGGCATATAATGGAAGAATTTCAGAAGAAACTTATTTTTATACTTAAAGATTTTTAATACTAATGCCCAACAGGACTGTGTTGTTTTGAATAAGCAGTGACAGGTGGTAAAAACAGATGGTTTTGAAAAGATCTGTGGCACTCTCTGGCTCCGCTATCCTGGTGGCTCCACAGGATACTGGCAGAAAAAGCAGTTCCCCTCCTCTTTTTTCCTCACTTCACTCAAGGAAACCAGCAGCAACTGACCTTACAGGTTGCAACAAAGACAGGATAGGACAGACAAGGCTCACTTGCTCCCGTTCTTCATTCCACCTCCAAACTGCTTCTGCCTCACTGTTGAAGCCCAGACAAATGAAAGACATTGACACAGACTAACCAGCCAGGATGTCATCTGACAGGAGCCACAAAAGCACCTCTGTGGTTGCTGGTCCCATCCACGAATAGGTCAGGCAGAGCTCCTGGTTTCAGCTGTCTGGCACTGGGGTTATTTGTCACAGATCTTGACCACTCTGCTTTTGGGAGTTGCTTCTGAATGTGTTATTTCTGAACACACCAGAGAGCCGTATCTAAGAGTGAACATCACTGAATGCTCCAGTGAATCCAGGCACAAACACCTGCCTTCCAGCACAGACCTCTGCTGACAGCACTAGCTCTTGTTCCAGAAGGCCTTCGTGATGCAAGAGGCATCTCAGATGCTTCAACCCTGTGTAACCAAACAAACTTTCACAAGTGGTGAATAACCTTGTGTCATTAGTCATGAAGTAATTCTGCAGTGGGGAGCAAAGCTCAGAGAAGCAGAATTATTCACATTATATCTCAAAACAGAGTGATAAGGCAAAAAAAAATATTTCATAGGACAACAAGAGCACTAACAGAAAAGTATATTTCCAAATGAGTGCTGTGTGTTTGGTCAAAACAGTGCTGACTGCTGTAGCTACGATGCTCTCCAAATTGTTGTTGTTTGTGCTTAGGGAGGAAAGAGCCACTACTAATGGGGAATCAGTGTTAGCTTCAGGCTGTTGTTTTCTGCAGGCTGCATCAGCTGCAACACATCACTACTTAAAGTCATTTGTAATTCTATTTTGAGTCACCTATAAAGATGACTCAGGCAATTTCATATACCACCAATGAATCTTTAAATGGTACCACCTTTAGCTACTATCAAACCCATCTCTAGAGCCCATTGTTAACTCCAAGGTGCACCTATCTCAAAGAACCTTTTAAATGACTGCTGTACTGTTAATATCCAGTTTGTGAATAAATTAAAAATCTCTTTTCTAGGATCTACTAGGGTGTATTGCAGGCATTATGTTCCCAAAACAGGCCTTACCTTTTCAGTATTAGCATCTGTTTTTCAGATTTTCATCAAAACCAGGTCTGTCCAATTGACTCAATGTCAATGTAACACTCTTAATTTCCAGGTCTTTAAATAGTGTGTGTACCTTTTTAAGAATCTTTCCCTTATCATTAATCTATGGCATTGTTTGAAAAACTGCAATCAACTTACATTTTCATGATTTCACTTACTATATGAAGGTAGTTTCTGAAGCAAACAAGAGAATTCCAGAGAAGAAAGGCCTGTGACACTATAGTGCATTCATCATCCCCTGAATAAGAAAAGGACCCTCTTGAACCACTTAAAGCACACTGTTTACATGAAATTCACATTTTTTACATGAAATCAGGGAACCTTTCTTTCCTTCAGTCAACAAGATTTATGGTTGCTTTCAATAAAGTAAAACAAGAAAAAGGAAGCTGTTAATCCAGCTGGCTCCAATTTTATACAGCATTGCAGAAAAGCAGTGGAAACTGAGTTTGCTATAAAGATGCACATGAGCCATTCAAACCTGGAATCAGAAACTTATGGAAACTCATTTCCAGAGAACACCTCATGGTAAAAATTACTCTCACCTTTGGGTGCAATAAACTATGGATCTGGGATTCCATAAAGCAAGGCTGAAAAACAGCTTTAGAAACTAAATTGTAAGCATCCAGATTTGTGACCAGTCTTGCTATTCTTTCATTGCAGTACAGTCATTAAGTTTTGTGCTTGTTCTGTTAACCCCACAGGAAAGCTTACCACTTCTCAAAGCAGACAGAGGTGATAAGACACAGGCACAATGAGTTAAACCTTATATGAAATGAGGAAAACCTATAGTATACATCTCTTCTAGGCACAGCTGTTATTACTTCCAGGAATTACTGGAATTTATTCACAATTACTTCCAGGAAGGAGAAAACAATCATTGGAGTTAAACACAATAGCATATTTTTGTGACACAAGGTATTTTCTTCTGTGAGCATGGGCAGAAGAACAGAGCCCTGTGTGGTATCCAGTCACTTGAAACTGCGTAAGCATAGGTACACACGAAGAGGAACACACGTACAAGCAACTCTTAAACAACAGCTAATATAAGCTTAGAACTGAACACAATTGCAGTTGAAATACAGGCATTTTTGCCAAACCTTCAGTATGCCTCATGCTTTAACAAAAATGAATGTAGCAAGAGATTTGAAGGAGAAGGATTTTCGGTTTCCAGTAATTACCAGTAGAACATTAATTACATGCCTACACACAAGATCCCACTATTGATTATTTCACTCTGTAAAGGCCTAATTAGCTGTAATTTTAACACTGTATATCACCCAAAGGCAATTACATTTCCTAAAGAAAACCTGAAAGCACTAGTTAGATGAGAATCCAAAAAAAAAAAAAACTCCAAAAACCAAACCCACCAAATATCTACCCCTGATGGTGTTAGAAAGTAAGCCTAAGTTACAGGCTTACCATTCGAAAGCGAATGGAAAAATATAATAAAAGACAAAGCATCACAGTTGTCCCTGTGATAAATGAAAATGAACTTTTGCCAGATGTGGCTGCATACAAAGAGGTATGAGATACTAGACATGCATGGTGACTCCACAGTGGCACTACACAGCAGGGACCAATTCACCCAAGTCCAAGAGACCTCACAAGAGACAACAAGCAAGGGAAATACTCTCCCATGACTGCCCCCTATGGCTATGACCATCCTATGCTGAGAAATTTATGTTAGTATCATCACGGCAACAAAGAACGCATGCCACAAACCTGTGCTTTATCAGCACAGGCCATGTGCAAACACAGAGCAAAAAAAGAGACTGTAGCTGACGTAGGCAGCAATTTAAATACAGGATAGGCAGGCTTAGAAGCAACAGGAGTGGTGATTAGGGTATAAATCAGGTGAGTGACAGAACTTACCCCAAACCTAAATTCAGAGCTCTACATCCTGAGCAGAGAGAGGTAAGGTTTTAGCATGCCAGGGTAAAGTCTGACCTTCTTCAAAAACACAGGCATTTAAAACAACTGTTTGTCCTTCGAGTTGCCTCTTTTTGTCAGTTCATCAGGCCCTTAAAGAGTATGCCAGGACAGGTGGCTGGAGACAGACATGTACCTCTCCCCACTGTCCAAACTGGCCAGCTACAAACCAAACTAAACCCATGCAGAAGTGTTAGCACTGAGTGAGCTCATTAGGCTCCAGGTTCATCATCATTTTAATTTGGTCCAAATGGGACTCTTACTGAGTATGACAAGGATCGGTTTGCTCTTCCCCCAAGTACATGCCTTTGCTGACTCCTCAGTGCATCTTATTCATACATTGAGTCAGACCCAGGAACTCATCCAACTGAAAACCAGGCCAACAGTAACAACAGAAGCAGATTTGCTGGTACCACACGTGATAGTACCAGTGCAAGTGAGAGATCAGGAATATGTAGCCAGAGGTGAGGTGGCCAGGCTGACCCTTTGGCAGCAACACACATTTATGGCAAATTAAAATGACTGCTCAACCACACCCTCTGCCTTGCAAGAGATGCAAGTTTCAGTTAGCTCCAGGACAGCTTCACATTTGTACGGGTGAACAGCTCCTGGACAAGCACTGCCTTTGTGTGACAGTTTGTTGAGCCAGGGAAGTGAATGTGCTAGAGATATTTCCAGATACATCTGGAGATGCCTCACTCTTTCCATGACTTACTGCTAATAATTTAGATAATGTTAATCTCATTGGACAGCATTTAAATATTCAAACTTCCATTTCTTAAGCCTCTTTTATAGACACATGACCCTTACGGAATAAGAATGCTATATTTCTGATAGTAATAATGGGATAATCATACAGTTACAGAACAATGCCTACATTATCCTGTGCAGCAATTCTCCCCAACATTTTCCTATGAACACAGCAAAACCAAACAATATCTGATCAGTTTTCCCAATCCCACTGAGTTACTATCCACTGCCTTTCAGCTTCTATGAGCCACTCAAACCTGTGGTTATCACACACAAAAGGGGGTCTCTCCCCCTTTCCCATATCAAAACATGCATTATTTTTCTCCTTCCCTTTGCCCTCATTTACATGATCTGCTGCTTGTACAGATCAAAACTACTCAGCATTAGGGAGAAAAAATGGCAAATTGATCAACCTAGGAGCTTCTGAGGTGGAATGTAAGGAAAGAAAAAACCTGGAAAGTGTTTCTTACAGTGACAGTCTAATGCTGCTGACCTCATTTGTGTTGCTCTACTGTACTATGCAGACCAAATGGCAGTCTCTGTGCCTTTGGTCATATTACCCATATTCTCTGCCACAACCCTTCTACCCTGTCATCATCATGTCTCCCTGTTAGCACCTCCACCCTTCCATCCAACCCCTGAGATCCAGGTCTGTCAGATCTGAACTGACTCTGGGGAAAGCACAAGAAGTTTATCAAAGCTGGCTCCATAACACAGCCTTGAACTTTGTGCCTCTGTTAACAGGCTATGTCCTACTACTCTTCTTGCAGTCTGTCTCTAGATCCTTTTTTTGGTCAGCGGACATGCTATGAGTTTTACATAATCAGGCTTTTCTTACATGGTCTTCAATATGTTATAAAACTACATTTTCCCACCACTAATTTTAACAAGACTTAATAGGGATTAGAATTGAAACCCAAATTGGCAGAATTGAGGAATTTGCACCTTTGTTAGAGTATCAGATGCATCTTTAAACATTCTCTAAATATAGTAAAAGGTTGGCCTAAATCTGCTGTTGTTTCATGTTTAATTCAGATACCTCTGAGTGAGTGTATTTCTTCCACCCTCTGCCTCCCCACCCCCCCAATTTTCTATTCTCATCACTCATGTATTGAAGTTTATGGTGACTTCACTTAGACAAAAACTCAAATGTTTCAAAAATTTGTTTCTACAAAACTATAGTTCCTCAGAGGGAGAGACCATAGCAGATCTGGAGCTTAAACCACTACGTTATGAACGGGGACTTTACAACTTCTCTAGAGCAACCACCAAGAGATCTTCTAAACTATGTGCTTACTTCAAAGACAAAACGAGTACATTACACAGTAATAAACAGAACTTGCACTTTCCTATTCAAGAACATTACAGGTAAGCAGGAAATGATGATGCTTTTGATACAGTAGGTGCAAAAGAAAATAAACTCCAGTAGTAGATCTCTGAACTACCACCAGCTTCTTATCAAGCAGGGATAAACATTCCCAGAATGCCAGCTCATGAAGAAAGCTACACTCCAAAATAATGTGTCAAGTCAATGTATTGGCCATGGTACTGAAAGCCTCTGAAAGGCCATGCATTGTACTACACATTTTAGGACCAGCTATTAGTTCAGAATTACACTTGTTTTAACACAAATTCCATTGAGCCAGGATTAGAGCAGGTATGGATTTTGGAGCACATTTTTTTCTATCCTAATAACGACCTTCACCAATAGCAAAATCTCAAGTCTAAACGAAGATGCAAAACTAGTCTTTTGACTGAATTTACTGTGCAATATCTGTGGGTAAAGGGCCTCCCATTTAGTTTAGCTGCACCACTGCAAGATAACGGACTGTCATTAATTATTCATCTCTCTAGTTATGCCCTTAAAAGGCTCCGAGGCAAACATGTAAAAGCAAATTGGTCCGAGTAACGGCATTACTGTAAAGGACTGTGAAAGACAGGACAGGGTCACGTGATTCTAGTTTCTAGAAAACCAAGGATATCCTCACAGGATCCTGTAACAAATTTTGGGTTAAATCTTTGTGGTCCCACGTGGGCAGCAGGGATATCCAGTAAATTCCCAATCAAGTGACAGAAAACAGCACAAAGGCTCGGAATAAGGAGCCCTCCTCTTACCATTATAACTCTACTGCTGTCTAATACTATACTTTTTAAACGAAAATAAAGATGTATGGGCCTAACAGCTGGGGACACAAAGAGGCAAGCTGCCCTAAAAATGCATCAGATTTTCAGCTCTCTGCTGAAGACTGCCCTTACCCGGAGCAAGCCCTGCGGTGAAAGGGCGCAGGAACCACTCCCCACATTCTCTTCTCATTCGCAGAGTTGCGCCGTGACTACAACTCTCCCAAGCAGACACAGAAGCGCCAGCTGGGTTGGGGCCGATGCTCCCGGGGCACCACCCAGCGCAGGGGGGCCCGGCCCGGTCCCGCTCCACAGACGGACCCCCGTTCCCGCTGCCCCGGCTAACCCCCGGGCAGCGGTACCTGCTCGGCACGACCCGGCTCGGCGCGGCCCCGGCAGAGCCTCCCTCCATCGCCGCAGCCGGCCCGGCCCCGCCGCCTGCTCCCCTATTCCTCCCCTGCTGGGCATCATCCTCCACAGCAGCACCTCCTCCTCTTCCTCCTCTCTCCCCCCTTATTTCGCTTCCCCCTATGTCCCCCGGCGGGTTGTTACCTTCAGTTACCGTTTTTCCGAGCAATTCCTGTCTCCAAACCGCTGTCCCCACCTTCCCTAGCACACAAGCAACTCCCAGCAAAGAAAGAGAGGACGAAAAAATAAATGAAAAAGAAAAAAATATTACAAGCCTCTCTCCTCCTCCTGTGGGTCTGGAACTATATATCCGGCCGGGGGAGGGAGGAGCAGCGCCTCTGCTCTGCCTTCCCCTCTGCCGCCTCTCGCACCGGAGGAGGAAGGCGGCTGCCTGCCCGGGGATGCGGACCGGCTCTTCTCCTCCGCCCTGCCTGGCCCTGCTCCGCTGCCTTGTCGGGACCTGGCTACACGGCAAGCGGCATGTCTGCAACGGGTACCGTTAGCACGCCAGGCACACCAGGCGGGCCCTCTTCCCCTGCTCCCGGCAGCAGTCAGACCTCTGTGTCGTCCCCCCACCCCGCCTCAGACCGCCCCTTCTCCCCCGGTCCCCGCCGCTGCCGGCATCGCCCAGCGAGGCAAAACCACGTTTCGCTTCCCACTCCCTGCGCAGTCTGCCACCGTTACCCTTGCTGCAGGGTACCCGCGCACGCCGCCGCAGCAGCTCTCGGAGGAAGGAAGAGGAGCGAGAAAGAAAAGGCTCCCTCCCTCCCGTCGGGCTCCCTTCCTTACCGGGGTGCCAGGGCTCCTCCACTGCCGCCTCCGTGTTCCTGGGGGTGTGCGGGGGATCCTCAGCGCCTCTCCTTGAGCCCCTGCCCTCGGCTTCCTCCAGCTGCCTGCCGCGGAGAGCCGGAGGCTGCGGAGCAAGGCTGGGCTGCAGCCCCTGCCCGCGTCCGGGAAGAGAAAGGAGGGTGGGGGGAAGGGGGAAAGGACCGAGAGCTTTCTAAACCCAAGACAAAGGGGCAGGGCAAGTGGTCCCCCGGGTGTCCTTCAAGGTTATTACACCTTCTTCTCTCCAACTTAAAGCAGAATTTTACCTCTGTGTTTAAAATGGTCAGGGAGAATGCTGTACACAGAAACGGAGCTATAAAACCGGCATGTTAAGCTAATTACATAATTTGTCTTATAAGCGTTGAAAAAAAAGCGAGGCATGCAGCATACCTACTCAGCCACAAATACCTGCCTTTGCCACAAATACTAATTTTCTCACTTTGGCTATATAAGATACACCCTTAGATCTTTTCAACCCAACAGGAGAATTAGCACGATATGACGCTTTCATAACCTATTATTACACTAACAGTATGCATAAGCATTAATTAATTTTACAAGGTTGTGTTTATCTAATTACTGTCTTCAGTTTATTAGCCCTGAAAAAATGTCAGCCCCAGAGAGGTTGGGTAAGATGCCCACTGATGACTGAATCAGTATCAGAGCTGTCAGCAGAACTCCATACACAAAGGGATTAGAAGCTACACCCATAGTTGTGGTTCTTCCCGATAAGCTTAAAGGCTACAGGTGCCTCCTGTTTCCACATGAGAATTTCCTGTGTGCATGTCTGTTTGACATCTGGGCACTAGTAGTTACAGCTTAAGATTAGATGGTCCTAAGAGCCTTCACATTTTCACCTCATTCTGGCTAGTGTTCTTGCAGTACACATCCCACTACCCTCAATGTGACACCATGGTGTAAGGCTGTAAGACCAGTGTGGACCATAAAAGTCAAAACTGCCCAGAAAACAAGACCATAAAATCATATAATCATAGAATGGTTTGGGTTGGAAGGGACCTTAAAGATCATCCAGTTCCCTACCAGTGAAGAATTTCTTCCTAATGTCTAATCTACATCTCCTTTCTGCCAGTTTAAAGCCATTCCCCTTGTCCTATGATCTGTCAACCACACTACACCTGCAGAGTTGGAGCAGGGTCAGATAGAGCTGTTCAGGGAATTCCACACAAAGAGGTGGGATGTTGAGTACATTGACTTCATCATTTATATAGGTGGAAGAAAGACTGGTGCCTTCACAAATATCTCAGTATCTCACATTGCCATCTCAACGGATTGAAGCACTCAACTAGGAGAGTGGAAGCTCTGGCTTCAATTTAATATTTTCCTTTACAAGGAAAAACAACCTACAACTTCTTGTACAGTTGGACTTGATGATCTTAAAGGTCTTTTCCAACCTAAATGATTCTATGATTCTAACAAAGCAGTTCCAGATTCATTAATTAGAAATATAGCAAGAGGGAGCTTGCACAGAAAGAAACTACAGGAAGTGGTTCTTACCCAAGGAAGTCTCAGCTATTTTCAGACAGTGACTGATGGTTGCTGAACAACCCTGAGTAAACAGGGGTTTGGTTGCCTACATCTTAGATGTATTCTTTAACACAAACATCTGCCTTGACAGACTGGCCAGGCCTCTGTCTAAGCTGAAAAAGTCATGCCTGAACTTCCAGCTGAAGGTGAGTACTTGGCACCAAAATGGGGAACAAGCAAACAAAGATATGAATTAATAGAAAAGGCAGACAGGGGTGGCTTTCTTCAAAGACCATGATCTTGCAGTTTGAAAAATAATCAGAAGGGAAGTTTCTGGGAGCACAGAGTGAGAGAGAACTATTGCTAGCATTACCTTTCTAGAACGCTTAGTAAGCATCAGTTCTTGCAGGAACTCTTTCAGGAGACATTGCATAGGAGACAAAGTACACTCCCATCTACAAACCTATTGAGATTGCTTTGTGAAGTTTTGAAAAAGCAGGCAAGCTTGAAGAAGAGTTCCAACTAAGAGCAAGTTAGGACATTAAACAGGTAGCATGTCAGAGACAGTACATGACATTGAAGAGTAGGGTTGATTGAACAATGGGGTTGTAAATGAAGTAATCTCAAGAATGTTAGGCTTTGAGAAAATGGAAATCACTGAGATAAGCTTTGCCAGAACCACTTGGTGGCTACTGATAAGATAACGATCCTAAAACAAAGAGATGAAGAAATAACCACCAGGGGTCCAAAAGCCCACTACCACATTTTTGTAGGCAAACAGGAGGCATTCTCCAAGAATTATGATGGAATGTATGTAATTTAATGAATATGTATGTTTAAGGACAATATAATCACGGTCTGGTTGATGCCTGGCAGAGACATGCTTGGAGGAACTATCCCCGTGTCTCCCGGCGCCACAATAAAGAATACCTGCTTGTCAACTTGAAACTTTGTTGGTGAGTTCCTGGAGTTTTCTCCAAATCAACATCTTCCTAGAAATCTCTAGAAAATAGTCAAGGGAATAATTTGGTTAAGGAGATGAAGAAACAAAGAAGAATCATTGTAATAGTGCCAATCTGAGAAGGTTACCCGTTGAATTTATGAACTGGAGGTAGTAGTCCAGCTCTAAAATATGTCAAGAGCTGGGGGAAATCTAGAGGCTTGGCTGAAAAGAATGCCTTTTAGCTAGTAATAGTAGTATATCGCAAATGCTTAAAAGGAATAAAATATGTAAATTCTCATGGGTACTCTGCCCTCGGGGAAAAATAAAGAGAGAGATTAGCCTTTACTGTTCTTTCTTGAGTAACCCCCTTAATTCCATCATTCATTGCAGTCACTGAGCTGGAGAAAGAGCTGTTGCAAGCCTGGGACTTTAGTGCATATCACAGGGATGAGGCATGAGTTTGAAACCAACCTTGCCAGAGATTGCATGCACCTAAGCTTTTGTCTAAAGCACTATGAGGAAGATGTAAAAGTAAGGAAATTAAATTTCACATCAAACTGCTATTAAATGATTTGATGCAAAACTGCTTAAGGGAGGATGCCTAGTAAATGTCCATGAAGCTAGTATTGGGTGAATTGGAACAGCACTTCCCTCACTTCCTTTGACAATGTTCCTTAACTCTATGTCTAATGGATTACTGAAGGGCAGAATATCAGGATGAGAATTCAACGTTTGAAACGCATAACTGAGTATCTTCAGAACAGACTAGCCTCAGTGCAAAACCCCTCATCTTTTATGCAGGGTGAACTAAGGAACTTCACAATTGCTTCACAGAAATTAGGGAAGGTTGAGCAGCTGAATTCCTTCAAGCACAGTCAATAATCTTTCTGTTGCAATTGCAGATCTGTACCAGGCGCAATGATGTCTTACTATAACATGTTGACATAGTCTTAGGGTCTCATTTCAACACAGGCCAAAGCACAAACATCACCTGGTGAGGACTTGTGGTTCTTTCCCTTTTCCAATGCCAAATTCAAGAGTAAGATTTAGGCATGAAAAGTTTTGTTTTGAAGAGCCTATAGGTTCAAATGAAGTGCACCTCTTTGGCAGGTTTAACAGCATATACTATCTCCTTGAAAAACAAAAAGCCACACCCAAGAAACTTTTTTTCTTGAACTTAATTTACCCATCTTTACATCATTAAAAGTTAGCTCAAGAGAACTTCAACAAAGCCTTAGGAGCACAAAACCAAGGAAGCACTTACACAGAATAATAACTTAAATACCTAACAACAAACCTAAAGTCATTCACAGGCCATCAGTGAAAGAATCCTATCCTAGCAGGGGTATAGTTTCATCTAAATGCAAGCGTGAAGTGCTACATTTGCTCACTTACACAAGAAAATGAATTGTGTACAGTTTCTTAAGAAATTAATGCATAGTCAAGTAACTGGCCTAGTTGCAGTTTATCTGTAATATATCTTAGTTGTGCCAGCAAAAAAGATCAAACAACAGCTGATTAGCTTAAAAGCCACTATGTGATGTCTTTTAATAGATGAAGAACTTAAGTGCTGTTAAAATAAACATCACTGGCAGTAACTCTGTATGGTGCTCACACTTGGTTGAACACCAAAAATGTTTGGTACTTATCTCAAGTCTTAAAAGGCTGGATAGAACATCTGTGACCAGCTCTTAAAAAATATTACTGCTTATTTTGAGATTAGCTGTTACCCTGAACGGAGAACTGCTATTAGCCACAAAAATGTTTTCAACAACTTCAGAAAAAATAAGCATAGATATGGGTGTTTGGTTGGTTGGTTTGGTTATTTGTTTGATGCTTTAAATATGAGCAAAGCAGCTTAGTCTGAAGAAACAGTACAAGAGCCTATAAGACGTATAAACTGGAAAAAGAATTAAAAAATCCCAGTCCTTAGGGCTCTCAACTATCAGAAATCTAAGGGAATCTACGGTTAAAGGTTCATTTTAATACTACTGTTTATATTTCCTGATAGTAATTGTTCACGTTGTCTGACTGTTCAAATTTCTGTTATCCTGCTTTTCAATTGCACTTAACCTTCTTCAACCTTCTTGCAAGCTTGCCTTATTTTAACAGAGAAAAATACTTTTATTGAAAGCTTGAGGAAATCTAGTTGGATTATTCTGAAGAGTATGTATACTCTCAGATATGACTACTTCACAGACTGAATTAGGTGTTATGGACATGGACCTCAAAACCAGTTGAAACTGGGGTCTTCATCCTTAGTTTGTCAGGAAGATCTGATGTCCTTTACATCAAACAAGGAAATATTAACATTTGCATTCCTACTCAATAATGTCTGTGTGAATCTATTTGTTATCCTGGCTTTAGCTGTGGTGCTGACCAGCATGCCTAGTTTACTGCAGACTTGAGAATAACCACTTTGGCTTTTGACCTATAGACAGAAAAATGGTTTGCTTTATGTGGGCAAAGATATGTTCTAGTTTCCTCACTTTAGGTCACGCTTACAGGTAAAATGATGCTGTCTTGCATTAGATTTCAGTTGCCATCTAAGCATACAGTAATTACGTCAGGGAACAGCTTAAAATGTAGGCTTTCTGTGTTTCACAACTGTCTTGCAGAGAGATTCACTGTCTGCTAGTTAGTAGATGGGGAAATCTGGTACTCATATCATATCCAGCGGCCCAAAACAAAGCAACTCTTCATTCTCCTGTGCACACTGCTAGTGAAGGCTCTCTTAACCAGGATGAAGCTCTAGTCAAAGAATATCTCAAGAGACATGAGAAGACTCAGGTAGGCAAAGATTAGATCAAACCTTTCTGCTCATTAAATAGGCTTATAAAAGTTTATACAGTTCTAGCTCCTCACTGTGTTCATGGCACAAACCTCTAGGCAAGAAAGAAGCCTACACAACTCTCCAATTTCACAGCCAGTGTGAAACACCCTTTACGCTATCTCCAAGCAAAGAGAAAACATACATTTTGTCTGGGAAGCTAGGGACCACATAAAGAAAGCCAAGGCCCAGTAAGAATTAAACTTAGCAAGGGATGTTAAGAATACCAAGAAGGGATTCTACAGGTACATTGCAAATAAAAAGACAGACCAGGAACAACTTAGGCCTCCTCCGGAAGCTAGCAGATGAACTGGCTACACAGGATTTGGAGAAGGCTGAGGTTCTGAATGACTTCTTTGCCTTGGTATTCAATGGCAAAGGCTCTGACCGCACCACCCAAGTCTTGGAAGCTAGACGCAGGGACTGTGATAATGAAGACCCTGGGCCCACTGTAGGAGAGGATCTGAGAAACCTCCCACAGAGCGATAGGGCAAAAGCTTGCTTGACCTTGATTTTCAGTACGAATAGAGACCGTGAAAGCAGGAAGTGACAGAAGAGTTACCACAGGGATGACTGGTTTGTGGCAGCCAAGCATTCATGATGACATCACTTTTTGATCGTTCAATGTCAGATCTTCCTATCACTGTAATGCAGAATACACCAAGTGTTGGATTGTTCACCCACTAATAGGAAACGTGAACTGGCATTAGACTGTCATGAGACAGGTTTGTTTTACCCTACTGATGATGTGTTGTTGCAATAGTAATGCTCCTCAGTACAACAGGAACCACAGTTTCAGATACCTAGTGTGTGCACTTGACTGAGAAGCCACTGGCACGAAGCTGCCACCTGCGGGCTTATGACTGGCCGCCTCTAAGTCAGAATCCCACCTAGACGTAGCGATACTGCAGTGCTGCTGGTGCCTCGGTGGGCTCACCGTAGCTGGCCACCCATCATGTACCACAAGATTGTGGGGCACCTGACACAAAATCATCTGTAGATGACCTGACTGTGGGTCAGGATTTCATACATAGCAGAGCAGCTCCCCTGCTGTCATCTATGGAGAATCAGCCCTCAATGCAAGCTTTTTTTGTCCTACACCTGGGTCGGAGCAATCCCAGGAATAGCTACAGGTTGGGAAGAGAAGAGATTCAGAGCAGCCCTGCAGAGAAGGACTTGGAGGTGGTGGTCAAGGAGAAAATGAACATGAGCCAACTGCAGTGTGCACTTGCAGCCCAGAAAGCCAACCAGCAGGTCGAAGGAGGTGATCCTGCCCCTCTACTCTGCTCTCATGGGACCTCACCTGGAGTATTGTGTGCAGGTCTGGTGTCCTCAACAGAAGGAGGACAAAGATCTGTTGGAGCAAGTCCAGAGGAGGGCCACAAGGATGATCAGGGGACTGGAGCACCTCCCACATGAAGACAGGCTGAGAGAGTTGGGGCTGTTCAGCCTGGGGAAGAGAAGGCTGTGTGGAGACCTCATAGCAGCCTTCCAGTATCTGAAGGGGGCCTATAGGCATGCTGGGGAGGGGCTCTTCATTAGGGACTGTAGTGACAGGACAAGGGGTAACGGGTTCAAACTTAAATAGGGGAGGTTTAGGTTAGATAGAAGGAAGTTCTTTACTGTGAGGGTGGTGAGGCACTGGAATGGGTTGTCCAAGGAAACTGTGAATGCTCCATCTCTGGCAGTGTTCAAGGCCAAGCTGGATGGGGTTTTGAGTGACATGGCTTAGTGTGAGGTGTCCCTGCTTATGGCGGGGGGGTTGCAACTGGATGATCTTAAGGTCCTTTCCAACCCTAACTATTCTGTGATTCTACGATTTCCCTCATCAACCAGATGGGTCACCTTGTCATAAAAGGCGATCAGGTTGGTCAAGCAGGACCTGCGCTTCATGAACCCAAGCTGACTGGGCCTGGCTATCCTGCATGTGCTGTGTGATTGTATACAGGTGGAGTGAGGCTGATGCTGGGGCCTGAAAATGGGGATGAGTTATTGCACCCTTGCCTGCCACGGGGGAATCAAACCTGTGTCTGAACATCTTGGGGTCTTCTTCATAGTGCACATCAATCTCAAGGCACTCACCTGACCATTCTGTGGGCCTCAAAAGTGGGTCAGACCTTCTTTAAACGCTAAACCATCCAAGGGTTCAAAATCTGTCAACAGGGGCTAGTTACTGATTAGTCATTTGCATGCTTTATTCCCAATGCAATGCTCTTTTTCACTAATTTTGCTGTTGTTGTTTTATTTAATTAGGCAAGGGGAAGTACACAGAATTCTTGAAGACCTTCTGAGAGAATCATAGGTTCATGAGAACCAGAGCCCTGGAGAACTGCCACTCGAGTAATAGAAGATGTGCTAACACCAGACTGCAAAGAGCAGAGGTGAGAGTCCTGCTCACATTCTGGAGCTAACACCTTATGCATCAACTCTGTGAAATGGATATCCATTCCTGTGCAAATGGGGCTCGAGTGGCATGGAGTTAGTAAAGCCATGAGGTACAGGGTCACACTTCACAAGAAAACTGGAGAGAGGGAAGCTTTTTGGAAGTAACCTTGACTGGCAAGGGCATCCGTCTGCCCGTGATGAGTGACTGCTTTTCATCCCTTGTGGGTTTGGGCTTTTTCTTCCCTTCGCTTCTTAAACTTTCAGTACCTCAACCCAGAGTGGTTTTTTCCCTCCACTTTTGCCCTTCACTTCTCTCCCCATTCTGCTGCAAAGAGAGTGTGCGAGCAGGTGGGGGAGAGGGGGCTTGCCTGCCAGCCAGGGTCAGCCCCCACACCGTGACAGACAAGTGCCACTGAAATTGATGCAGAACAGTCTGGAGAGCATCTGAGCCACAGCACTAGTATGGGGATGAACGATAAAAAAGTCTTAAAAGTAAATAATTTGTTCATGAACATTTATTTGAAACACAAGCACTGCAGTCCTAAAAATTGAGAAACTTGCAGAGTTTTCAAAATGAAATAAGAACTGTTCTGTTGTAGAGTGCTCAGCCTTGTGTTGAATTAGAATTAAATTTTTTCTCAGTCCCTTTAGCCTGCACTCGGCTCATCCTGGGCAATCAGATGATTTTGGACCAGCTCTCAGGAAGGAAGGCTTGCTGAATGTCATTGTGGATCAAAGGCAAGAGCACATCTTTCACCCATACGTAGATATCTTCTTGCTTACCTGCACCCAAAAGTTGCAGAGAGAATTGGCGATGGGTAAGCCTGTCATAGCTGAAACTGCTGGCGTTCTTGTCGGAATAGGCAAAAATCAATAGCAGTGTTAAAAAGAAAAGGTGACTGATGAAGCTGTTGGTGAAAATAAATGCCTTGACTTGATTTTTTGCCCTTTTCAGCATATTTGCAATCTCGCCAGATTCCAAAGCTTTGTAATGCTTGTACAAGGCTTTGACTGACTTCAGAGACTTCAAATGCACTTCTCTCGTCTCATCTGTACTCATTGTTTCCCCAGCCAACATAAACTCACAACACTTGTCCTGAGTTAACCATGGGATGTTTTCACAGTGTTTTGGGTGAATTGTACTCACTGCTGAGAAAAAACTGATGTCTAGAATCAAAAGGAGAAACACGTTCTTAATAAAGGAGGCTGCAGATGCTCTAAGCCACTCTAGTGAAGTCTGACGACCGTAAGACAAACCATATAGAACAATGAAAAATGATGATAGCCCCATTACAGCTGTAATGAATGCTCATGAGATGTAGACACACCACCAAGGGAAAGCAATGGGCGTTGTCTTGCAGAGCAGCGTAGAGTCAGCTCCTGGTGGTTTCCTTTCTTCCTGAGAGTTGCTCCCTGCTTCTGCATAGCTCTCACTAAAATTGTAACGTAATGGTGGCCTTCTCTGGGAGGCTTCAGCCATGGGAGGGGAACTTGCAGTTATCACCTGCTCTGCTGTTCCAATTACATTAGCATCTCTTTCAGGAACAGTGCAATTCCTCCAGTTTTGGGGAGCTCCCTTGCTTCCTGTCCCCTTGAAACGTGGTGGGCTCTGTGCATTGTTGGCACCAGGAAGGTTCTTCAAGGGACTAATGTTCCGCAATTGTGCTGAGTGAAACAATTTTTGCAAGCACTTCTTCCAGTTCTTAAGATTTCCAGACAGGAAGAGCAAGTTTCTCTTTGGGTCCTGCCGAACCACACCTTAAAGAGGAGGTTCCTTCTTGGAATACTTAAAAAAGGCAATTATCATCAATTTCACAGGTATGGTAAGCAAAGCATAGTCGATTTGTAGTGTTACTGATCTCAAATAGCTCAAGTGTACTTGGGGTTCTTCAGTCTTTGTAGTGTTAGAGAACATGATGTCAACAAGCAGGTTTAAGAACAGCATCGCAAAACACGAAGATGACCTGCTGAATGTGCCAGTGAGAATGGGAGCAAAAATCGAGAGCCAGAGTTGTTTCTCTGCCAGGCTGTTGGCAAGGTTAATCAAAAAATAGTCAATTCTGGGCAGTGGTGTCTTGAGGTTTTTCACAGAAAATGTCCTTTCTGTTGAGCAACCAGCCTTGTTGAGTGCAAGCCATTTCCTGTACATGAAGAACCAACTCTTCCAAGTGGACATATTCTCAACTTTGGCTCTGCTTAAATACCAGCTTGGAGATGGGCCCTTGTTACTGTGCCAGACCCAGAGGAAACAAACATCTCCCAAGTCTTCCTTAGCAGTTAACAGAAAGCAGTCTGTACTTCCTTTTTGGAAAGATGGAAAATGTGGGTGCCACAAACAATGGACGTCGCTCATGCCATTTTGGCCAATGAGCTGAAGAAAGACATCGGCTGTGGTTCCAGCTCCCCAGCAACTGCCTGTGTAATAAAGTGACCAGAAAGCTCGCTTTGTCAAAGGGGTCATTGTCTGGCAGAACTACGATCTTGTTTTTGCTGTGGCTTTCAGCCTTGTCCTTTCTTATGGCCCAGAGGGACAAAAGAAAGTAGATGGCAAAAACAAAGAGCACTGCTAAGAGCATCACTGGGTTTTCAGGGATTTCTGCCATCACAGCTTTCCCCCAGTCTACTGTGTTGGGGGTAACAATTGCTTTGGCTGCCAGGAACCTGATGTCAAATGTGGATGTGTTTGATTCAGCGTGGACTGATAGGCTCCTGAGACTCGGCTTCATACTGCAGACACAGTGTATCTTCTGTCAGTTGGCCATGGAGCCAAGCCTGCACGTGTCTTCTCTCCACAGACTTCAAATCCCTTCCAGAAATGAGCACTGGTCACTAGATACGTATAAGTCACCAGCAGTTGGCTTCGACACCTTGTGACACCGGGTGCTGGCAAGACAACAGAGATGTTCTGAGTGCTGGTTCCTATTCCTTGAGCGGCGGCTGTCAGCAGTGACTCCGGGAGACAGATAATATAGAACACCCTGATGCTCAAGTCAGCACTGGCTGTCTCAGTTTTGCTTGCAACCATCAGCATATTGTGAGAAGCAGCAAACGACACTATGGGATGGGCATCAGCCAGGAACTGGATGTACATGCTCTTGATGTTTCTGTTGACTTCAAAATGGAATCCTCCACTTGTGCAAGCTTGTGTCACACTGCCTTCACAAAATGAACTGGCCGGATGACATGTCTTTGCCAAACTGACTTTGATGTTCCTGTAGTCTGGCACCTCTTCAGTGCAGAACCAAGGAAACATGATTCCCTTTGGTCCTTCCCATGAATCCAAATTGTAGGATGCAGAGCCATTGAGAATGCAGTTATTAAGGCGGAGGCAGAGAGAGGAACCCTTGAGTCCTGCAGCAAAGCAGCAGCAGAAGAATGTGAAGAGCTGCCATCGTAGTGTGCATGCAGGACAACTGAGCTGAGGGATCACAGGGGCTGTGACTACAAGGGCTCCTACATAGCAACTGTCCGTCCCCCCCCCCCCGCCCCGAGTGCATTACGATGTTGACAGTTGGGTAATTCCCATTTGGAACCAGAACCTGCTCTTCACCCTCCTCCCTGGCACAGCTGGTAAGAAAGGTGTTTTGTGGTTGAAACAGCAGATCACCTGGGGGTATACACAATGCCACAAGAAACAAGTATTTGGGGGTCAGTAATCTCCATGAAGCACATCTGTTGGCATCACCAAGGCCCACCTCGGTGACGTGCGGGCTCAGGACCTGTGCAGTTAGAGACCCTTGCCCACAGAGACCCTTACTCATGGAATATGCGTGGTGAAATAAATCTACACTGCGTCTTTAACAGATGAGAGCATGTAGCAGCCAAAGAATGTAGACTGCTGACTGTCCTGGGTTCAGCAGTAGCAGTCAATTTTTTCTCCTGCTTAGTAGCTGGTGCAGCTCTGTGTTTTGACTTTCAGCTCGCTAAGTAATGTTTATTCTGACCAAAGACTTTGTGAGTCTCATGCTCTGCCAAGGAGGAGGGGAGGCTGGGAGGAAGCAGGGACAGGACACCTGACCCAAACTAGCCAAAGAGGTATTCCATACCATAGCATGTCATGCCCAGGGAGGTAATGGGGAGTTACCTGGAGGGCACACACTTCCCAGTTGGGCTCGTTTTCGGCGGGTGGTATCGTACTCTCTTCCCTTGTTATTTCCCTTACCATTGTTATTGGTGGTAGCAGCAGTGGTTTGTGTTATACCTTAGTTACTGGGCTGTTCTTATCTCAACCCGTGGGAGTTACATTCGTTCAATTTTGGGGAGGGAAGGGGGGCGAAGGGGGGGGGGAAGTAGAAACTGAGTTTAAACCACGACACTGACTAATCACTGCAAAAGTGGGGGTTTACTGCCTTGCAATTTTTGTGTATAAATGTAAGGAAGAAGCCTGTATCACATCAGGTGTACTTGCTTTGTGGAAATGCACCACTAAGCACCATGTGCAGAATAAAGCATCTCCTCTCTAAACAGACTTGGAGTGTGCCTCAAGAGTTCCCTTCCAAACAGTCAACATTCCCAGTTGACTTGGACAGTCTGCCCTTACTTACAGGGGGTTTCAGGGTGACCCGTGTGCAGGTGCACTTTTACAAGACAGAAGTCTTGTAATGATTCAGAGAAAACTCCAGGAACAAACTTGCCAACAAAGTTTTCAAGCTGACAAGCAGGTATTCTTTATTGTGGTGCCAGGAGACATGGGGGATAGCTCCTCCGAACGTGTGTCCCCGTACTGCTACACAAGCCATCCTTATATAGTCCCTGGGCATACATACATATTCATGACACTATATATGGATTACAACATTTTCCAGAAAGCTCCCCACATGCTTACAGAATTGTGGTAGGGGTCTCTGAGGGTCCTTACTTCCTCCAACAATCTTCATCACTCCTGGCAGCCTTTGAAGCACGCGCAATAGATTCTTATATCAGTCTAATTGGTTCGTTAGCACCAGAGACATAGTAGTCCTCCTATCCTCCTACTTATCAGTTAGTTTAACAGTAGCCCATCCTGGACACCTGCCATTCCCAGATACTCCTTATCCCTGTGTCCTGCTCTTCTAGACTGTTTTTCTTAAAACTATGTCAACTATAACAATTTATCTTGTACAAGAATTCTCAGCATGTTCTCTAGCTGTACTCTATTTTTTTTATGTATCGTGCACCTCAGTAATTTTCCATTGTTACTGTGACAAAGCCATCAAACTTAACATTACTTAAAACTAATTCTAAAGGTTTATATATTCCATTTTGTGATTTTGTGCCCCCCCTTGTTTCAGTAAAGACCCCCAGGCCCTGGAGCAGGATTTTATGGTCCACAGTTGATGCCTTCCAAAGGGACATCCTAACAAAGTCATCTGCATATAAATGCAAAGCAGTATTGTGAAGCTCTATTTTTAATTGCCGGCTGGCACCCTGCTAACTCGTCGGGTCTTTTCCTATTCCTTATGTTCTGAGTGGGAGGGATTCATCACCATTTTCTGATGTCAGGCCCCTTCTGCTCTTATGTTAGCCTGTGCTCAGACAGAGGGGAGCTCTATTTAGGCGGTGAAACACACCCACCAGCAACACCTAACCCCCCCCCCAAGGATAAGCCGCTGTTAACGAGCTCAGCGCCTCCTGCCCTCCCTGCTGCCGCGCCAGGCCCAGCATTCTTGCTTTGGGGCGCGAGGCGCGGGGCCGCCGGGCCTCGGCTTCGGGGCTGATGGCGGCACTGAGTGACTGCAGGCTCTGCTGGGAGCCGGACGGGAGCCGCTCGCCATACCGGGCCCTGCCGCAGAGGCCGCTCTGACCGTGGCCTCCGCTCCTGCAGGGGTGCGCCCTTGGGGTGAGCGATATCATCCAGCGAGGGCCTTGGGGAGGCCACGGGGCCGCCCCAGAAGTGGGCGGGGAGGGGAAGGAGGGGGAGAAGCGTTGGGTCTGGGGCGGGAGAGCAGCGGAGACTGCTGGGGCTGACGGGAGGGTGCAGAGAGCCAGCGCTGGGGAGGAGAGGCCTCTTCTGAACTGCTTTTTCCAGTTTTTCGGAACTTCATAGAATCATAGAATAGTTAGGGTTGGAAAGGACCTTAAGATCATCCAGTTCCAACCCCCCTGCCATAAGCAGGGACACCTCACACTAAACCATGTCAACCAAGGCTTCATCCAACCCGGCCTTGAACACTGCCAGGGATGAAGCACTCACAACCTCCCTGGGCAACCCATTCCAGTGCCTCACCACCCTCACAGGAAAGAATTTCTTCCTTACATCCAATCTAAACCTCTCCTGTTTGAACCCGTTACCCCTTGTCCTGTCACTACAGTCCCTAATGAAGAGTCCCTGCCCAGCATCTTTGTAGGCCCCCTTTAGAAACTGGAAGGCTGCTATGAGGTCTCCATGCAGCATTCTCTTCTCCAGGCTGAACAGCCCCAACTATCTCAGCCTGTCTTCATATGGGAGATGCTCCAGTCCCCCGATCATCCTCGTGGCCCTCCTCTTCACTTTTTCCAACAGCTCCATGTCCTTTTTATGTTGAG